>JAJJLU010004050.1:0-19712 GCA_023807065.1 Isotricha intestinalis
AACTCTTTTTCTTAAAAGAGATAAAGAACTCATTGAACAATTTTTTAATTCAATATTTGATTCTTGAATACAAGTTCTAAATATTTCTATTATTAGATACGCGGCTTTTTCTAAATCATAATAATATGTTTTTCTTAAGTTTATAAATATAATTCTCCTATACTATTTTTATATATTAAACTTTTATTATTTATATAGCTTTTAATAGAGTTTAGAAACAAAGTTAATTCAAGAGTATTTTTTAAAATTATTGTTAGTAATATATTTATTTGCTCACTTAAGCGCTCTTTTTTTATTTAAATATTTCAACTATTGAAGGTAAAATATCACTTAAAATTTTTTTAATTTATTTAATATTGGAGTTAATGAAATCAAAAAATCTAGTAGAGTTTACTTTTAAATTAGGAAATTCGTTTTTATTCCATCTTACAATTTCATCCACTCTAACAGACATTACATCTTCCTTATTTATATATTTATATAAATCCTTAAAACTACATAAAATTGTATCAATATGATTCATTAACTTCTCTTTTACTTCACTAGCAAGAGTTTTATTTAAATCACTTTTAAATTTAAATAAACCTAATATTTATTCAGAAATATGGCATTAAAATTTTTACTTTAATTCTATAACTCTTTTATTTAAATCATCACTTATATCTTTATAATTATTATTATTTCCCCAATCATACTATTAAAAAATTCATCAAATTATCTCTCATATTTTTACAATGAATTTTACATCCTTCACAATTTTTTCATCACATAAATAATGTTCTTTTGATTCTTTCTTTTTTTCAATCAATCCTTTACTAATATTATTTTCATTATATAATCTTTTTATCTCATCCTTATTTTTTTTATTTCAACTAATAAATTTCTATCATTCGATAATCCATTTAATCTATTAATTAATTCATTAATGTTTTCTTGTAAATATTTTAATTGTTCTTTATCAACCTGATCCTTTCCTTTGCCATTTTGAATTATTCCTTTTAAAACTTAATTTTCCTCATATAATTTCTTAATTTCTTCCTTAATAATATTAATTTCATCTAACATATGATTTCTTTCATTAGATAAATATTTAATATTATTCATTAAATCGCCAAAACCTTTGGCATAATCAACTAACTTTCCATAAAGATAATTTAACTTCTCCTTATTACCACAATCTTCATCTCTAATATCTTCCCCAACTTTACTAATATCATTCTAAATTTCTTCTTTGTGTTCTCTCTATTTTCTTTTTCTTTTTCCATAAAATCCTTTGAACAATCGATCAAACCCGCAAAATTTTTTAAATCATTTGTAGAAGCATTTGATTCTAAAATCCATCTTCTCTTTAATTCTTTAAAATCATTGTAAAAATTTATACAATTATTTTTTAATTCCTCTAATATTCTTATGTTCCCCTTTTAATCCATTAACCACTCTATCAATAATAGATACCATTTTCTCATAATAATAAAAGAATATTCATCAAATTTAATAAAATTTTAATGAATAGAAAATAATAAAATTTATAGTGATTATCATTTAAAAGAGATATAATATGGGAAAAAATATAAAAAGAAATAATTTAATTCATTAATAATATTTGATTAGGATGATATATTATTAAGTTTATCAAAATTTTAATATATATCTATTCATTTAATAATTTCAAAGATAAGAAGTAAATTGAATCTATTTAAAATTTTGTGTGTGGAATTAATTATAAAAGTTAATAAAAAATATTATTTAATTTATTATTTTTAAACATAAAAAAAAATATAAAAAAATAATATTGAATAAAAAAAAATAAAAGATAATTTAAAACATTCTTTTATTATTCTTTTTCATCTTCTTCATTATCATTTAGTTTATCAACTGTACAATCAGGTAAACAATCAACTCTTTTTTCAAACATTCTTTCTCTATTTTTGGAATTAACCGAATTTAAATTTTGTGGATCAGCCATTCTTAAAGTAATCATATAAAAAGCATAATCCCAAATATTATGAACATTTTCGCAATATTCCTTAAAGCTTTTATTATTTTTTTCACATTCATCTTTTTCATCATTACAAATGAAGAAATTATTAGCAATATCTTTTTCTATTAACTAATGAGCTTGTCTTAACTCACCAAAAGTCGATAATAATACCATAAATAATATCAAGCATCATAGCTTCAAGAAGTCAGAAGAATAATAAATCATGAATAAATCTATGAATAAAAGTCCAAAGATGTTTAATAGCACTTTCACTTCTTAGAACTTTACCAACACCAAGGATGCCATCTTAAACCATTATTAATTTGAGTTAGGAAACAATATAATAAGCTTTTACACATTTCTTCTGGTGTTTCTCTATCATCTTTATCATAGTTTGTATCTCTTTGATAATAATATCCCCATCCTGCATATACATATAGTAATAACATTGAAAATAAAGATGTCCATAATAATTGCTGTTCTTTTAATACTATTGATAAAATTATGTTATTTTATGTCTGTGATAAGGATACTACTGCTAAGAGGGAAAAAGAAAAAAAGAACATTAATTCTTTACTTACTATTCTTAAGAAGGTAAATATAAAGCAAAATATAAATGAATTTAATTCTCCTTTACCAAATATTGCTTGATAACGAATTTTTATTTTATCATAAAATGTTAATTTTTCATCTGGAATAATATGTTTATCATTATGATGTGCTTTATATTTTTCTTTTTCTATTTCATAGTATAATTGATATTTTGTTGCTCACCAAAATACTATAATTGTTAATGATTATATTAAACAACAAAATATTAGATTGTTTAGAACAACTTGATGAATTCTTAAGTGAATTTGGTCTTAGCGTTTATTTAGTTGAATAATATACTAATTTATCAAACTGATAAAGATTTAGCTATAAAAACTTATAATAAATATAAAAGATTTTACAATCCTATAGCTATTGATGTTATTAATGCTTCTTTTAATAAAGTATGTCAGAATAAAATTATTATTTTATTATTAGATATTAAATATAAAAAATAAAATTTTTATTACATATTATTTAATAAAAAGCATTTAGCATTTAGCTACGAATTCACAAATGATCTCTACAAGCAGTCACAGTTCCAATATCGTTGTTTGGGCAACATAGATTCTACAAAACATAGTGTTTTTAAAAATAGTTGCAATAATCATTGCCTTCTTTAAATATTTTTCATTAAATAAATAAATATATATTTAACAAATAAATAAAGAAAATGAAAAAAAATATATTGATTTTGAACATTAATAATGATAGAATTTTCAAAAGAAGATATGTGGAAAAGTAGGAGATTATACTGAAACTTTAAATGAAAATAATTATCAAAAAGTTTAAAAAAATATTGTGGAAAATGTTGTTTTATGAAACTTGAATGATTAGAAACAATAAATAATGAAGATACTAATAAAGAAGTTTTAAAGTGCTTGTATTGAAATCCCTTCTTTTTATAGTAATGATTTTAAATTAACATATATAGTTGCATTTAATAATGGTTATAATATTCAAATAAATGAAATAATAATTTTCTCAAATTAATATTCTTCTTTAATTAATTGATATAATATCCTAAATTAAAATAAAAAAAAAATTCTTTGTCTGAATGATATTTATATTTTTATTTTATTTATGAAAGAAAATTAGAGTTCCAAAAGAATTTATTCTTTTGAAGGTTTAATGAATGTAAAGATTGAAAATAAATAAAAAAATAAAATAAATGAAAAAAACAAAAGTTATTTTAGTAGGAGGGTCATAATAAATACAAACATTTCCTTCATTACTTTCGAAATAATAAAACATTCCTTGATTTATATAATCATCAAATTCTTCTGTTGACGAACTAAAATGAAGTTCAAAATCATAATTATATTGTTCTAAATTAATTTCTTTTTCAAGGGAAATAATTTTTTGAAAATTCAATTTGAAATGTTTTATATTCATTTTCATTTCCATAAACATTTACTTCAGTATTTTCAATTGGATTTGTAATTGCAAAATATTGAATAATTAAATTATCATTTGTTTGTCTTTTTGTTTCAGTTAAATATTCTCCTTCATATTCAACTTTAACTTCTTTATCTTTTGGTAGAGTAAAAGTAAATAATATTACATTTTGTATTTTAGATGATTGTTCATTAACACTTTGACATAAAGTTGAAAATTGAGTTAGAATAGGTGTTAAAGTTTCTTTTTCTGAAAAATCTTCTTGTTCAAAAATAGCAAGATTACGAACAAAATAATATATTTTAATTGTATTTGGATCTGTATTTTCATTATTATTTCCTTCTATTAAATTACCATCCATATCATAATTATTATTATTATCTTCTTGTATACAAAAGAAAAATTTTCTATTTGTTCATACTTATGTTGATTATAATTTGAACAAAAATAATTTTTATAATATTCAATATCTTTTTTATTACTTTCATTAAAAGTAACTTCCATTTCTGAATAAAAATCAGATTTATATGTAATAATCATATTGATAATAAAAATAATTATAATAAGGAAAATCTCTAAATACAAAAACAAATTTTGATTAAAAATAAATTTATCAAATGTTGATGAAGTGAATTTCACATCATTGAATGTATAACTTATTTCATTTTCTGAAGGAAGATTATTATTTTCATAATCTTCTAATTTTCTTATTATTTTTGAAAATATAAATTCATCTCCTTTAGTCATAAATATTTTAAATATTTTAATTTATTATCTTCACATAATAATTTTAAAGGATTATCAACTTTTAATGATGATAAATATTCAATTGTTTCAATTCCATTTTTTTTAAAATTATTTTTGATCACATTTTTACCTTTTCAAAATTAGAAGTTAAATATAAATCATTAAATTTTAATGTTTTTTCTTCAGGTTCATGAAGAGTAAATTCAATTTCACTTTTTTTATTTAATGCTTTAATATTACTATTTAATTCATATATATTATAATAAATTTGATATTCTCCATATTCATTTCCTTTATATTTGAAAAACTACATAAATATATTTTTTTCTTTATATCATAATTTGAATTTGAATCACAATTAATTTCAATTTCATTATTCATTTCATATAATGAATTGAAATATAATTTTTTAGAACTAATATAAAAATATGAATTAGGAATAATATCAGTTAAAATAAATTCAATTGATTGATCTAAATAATATACAACAAATTCACCTTCAGTAATTAAAATTTTATAATTCCCAGGCAAAACATTTTTATTTATTAAATCTAAAGTATAAACATTTGAAGACTTTGAAAAATCAATTAATAATTCATTTGAATTTGTAATTACATTTTCAGGTTGATATAAATACATTTTTATATTACTTAAATCAGAGATTTGAATATGAGAATTAGCACTTTCAATTTCAAAAGATAAAGTATCTTTAATATAATAACATATTGTATCTTGTATATTAGTTAATTTAATTAATTTATCAAAATTTTCATACACTTTTATTTATTCATCTAATTTATTTTCATCTTCTTCTCCATCTTTTTTCTATTTAAATTTATAAATTCCAGTATCTTTCAAATCAAAAACAAATAATTTTGGATTAGTTTTATCTTTATGAAATACTATATAATCATTTTCATCTTTTTTCATAAAAAGATATATATCATCTTCTCGGGATGTAATTGAGGTAATCACATTTTCTCCATTTGCAACAAATAATTTCCTTTCAAATGTAAATGTTGGACTAGAAAAAATTAGATTGAATAATATAGTGAATAAAAATAGAATGAATATTCCTTTTTTCATTTTATTAAATTTATTTCTTTTTAATGTATATTAATATAAAAATAAAAATTATCCTAATTATAGAAATTTTAAAATAATTTTTCTTTTTTTTTTGATTTAAAAACATAATTCATTGTTTTTTGATTATAGATTTATAAATTTGAAAAAAAACAAAATTCTTTTTTGTTTAAATATCAAAGTTTTTTATAGTTTTTTCAATAAATTAACTTCAATACAATTTATTCTATAATAATGAATTAAATCAATTTATTTTGATTTATTGTGTATTTTTTAATAAATCATTGAAGAAGTATAGTTTATGAAGATTAAATCTTTAATATATATTATAATTATATAATTTTTTCAATTACATTTTGCAATTGAATAATTTTTAACTTTATTGAAATATATTGTATTAAAGTTATAAAATTTTTTTTTCAAAGAATAAAAAAAAGCTTATGAATGCAACTAAAAATTAAAAATTTCCTAAATTAGATTTAATAAAAAAAAAAGGTTATTTTTATTGTTATTAAATTTTATATAAAAATGAATAAATTATAATTTAATGATTTTAGAAGAATGATTTAAAATAATAAAATAAATTGTTCTAAAGAAAAAACTAGATAAAACAATTGATAGAAAAAAAAATCTATCAAATATTATTATAAATTTTAGATTTAAAAAATTATTATTATATGAATAAAGAGTAAAAGAAATTTAAAACTCTTTATTCATATAGAGAAAATAAAAAAATCACATTATAAATTCACAAAAAATTTTAAAAATGAAAAATTCCAATGTAAAAATATATAGAAGAATTATAATATATAAATTATCAAAAGTCAATTATATTGAATTTTACATCATTTAAAATAAAAAAAAATGTAAATACAATTAATAGTAATTATTATTTAATATATTATTTTAGAATATAAAAAATAATATTGAAATAGTTACTTTTAATAGATTAAAAATTTATAATCCAAATGATATACTTGTTCCTGTATTTTCAATGGAGGAAAATATATTAAAATCAGATGTTGATTTATTTCCTTAAAATAATTATAATTTAATCCTGTTCCAATTGATTTAGAAAATAGTATTCAATATCCAAGTTTAAATTCTGTTGGTGATAATGAAATGAAAAATAGTAATTTTAATAATTTTAATTTTGATATTCCTGTTAATAATAATAATAATATTTTTGGAGACCCAAATAATAATAACTTTTATGATTCTGATTTTCAATTTGGTTTTGGATTTGATGAAATAAATAATCAAAATTTCAATAATCAAGGAAATAATGATTTTTTTGGAAATTCAACATATTTTAATATCGATAAATAAAATTAAAGGAATTTTTTACAATTATTTATATACTATTTTTGTTATAATTTTTTTTAATTGTATCATATTAAAAAAAGAAATAAATTAAATTATGAATAAATAAAATATGAAAAAATTTTAAGACACTAATATATATTAATTAATAAAATTATAATCTATCCATAATATTTATTTTATTTTATAAATATAATCAAAATGGGAAATAAAGGCTCATCTTCAAGTGAATAAAGCAAATCTAACTCAACTTCAGATAAAATATCTAAAAGTTCTAATGTTGTCCAAGGAATAAATAGTGGATATCAAACAAAGGTTAGTGAGGCAAAAGAATCCAAAGCAGCAGAAATTAGTAAAAAGTAAAAAATGTAGGGAATCTTTGAAATCTCAATATAGGGAAGGCAAAATCACTATAAACCAAGAAAGGTCAGGAATTATGAAAGCCAACAATAATGTAATGAAATCTACTAATAAATACAATACAGTTTCCTCTTTTGATGGTGCTTCAAAAACATTTTCAAGAGTAGCTATTGGAATTGATTTTGTAATTAGGGGTTATTAGTCATATGAAATTGAAAAAGATAATAATTTATCTTGATCTGAAAAAAAAGTAAAACAAATGTGAAAATGATTGAGATTTATTGGAGGTTGTGCTGAAACGATGACTGGGGCTTCATTTGGAAGTGCTAGAGGACCAATAGGAACAGTTGTAGGTTTTGTTGGTTCAAAGGGTGGAGAAAAAGCTAAAAGCTGTTGGCCAAAAAGTCTTTAATGAAAATAAATAAAGACTAAAAATTTATATCTTTCATAAAAAACTTTAAAAATAAATGATTTCTTAATTTGTAAATTAATTAAAAAAATAATTTTAAAAAAAAAATATGAATTATAATTAATTTATCTTTTCTTTTAATATTCTCATTAATAAAATCAAAAGAAGAAATATCACAAAATTACATAGAGGAAAATTTCAAAGAAATATCAAAAAAAGAAAATTTAGAAGAATCATTGTTAACAATAATAAACAATGGTGATTATGAAATATTCAAATATTATTTACAAAAATTAAAAGAAAATATATAAACTATGATTTATCATTTAGTTATTGAAACTATTGAAAGAATTAAAGTTTGTATACTTATTTTAGTATTTTTTACAATTAATGTAATATACTCATATAAACTTAATGATAGTATATTATCAGAAAATTAAAAGAATCTTTGAATATTTTTTATTTTTTTCTTTTATTTTTTATAATTATTTCTTCAAGTAAAGTTGATATAGATTTAATTATTAAAAGATTTTCTCCTTCTGTATTGTCTTTTAAACATTAATTAAAAGGAGAATTATCTCAAGTTTTTGGCGTTGAAGTATTAGACATTTATATTTAAATTTTTGACAAATTATTTATTTTGTCTTATTTAGAGATTGATAATGTGAATAAGGGAATGAATAATAATAATATAAATATGATGAATAATAATATGAACTTTATTAAAATGAATCTAAATCAAAGACAATTGATAATGATGTTGCATCAAAGACAACAACAACAAAGATATATGAATAATAAAAGTAATGATATTGTTCATAAGGTTTAAAAAAATGTGGCTACTATAATTAGTAAATTTCCCTTTACCATTTGCTTTCCCATTATTCCAATTTCCTTAATAAGCATCACCATTAGAAAAAATATAATGTTCATCTCCATTTCTAATATTATTAATATATGAACAATATATCGATCACCATTTGAATGATAACGAACTCCTTTTCCATTAATTTTCCCATCTTTCCAATCACTTATGTTTATTATTTTTAAATATTCCCTCATATTGAGTTCCATTTTTATATATTATTATACCAAAACCTTCTTTTTTCCCATTTTGAAATTCACCTTCTTAATAGTCACCATTATTATAATATAATATTCCATTTTTTATTTCGTCATTTGTTTGATCTATATATCCTATGAAAAAATCATTGTTTAGGAAAAGTTTTATTTTTATTAATTGAGGATTTTCTTTTAATTTTTAATTTGATAATGTTTTTTTATGTAATTTAGGTATTTTTTATATTTTGGTGAGTTTTCTATTTCCTTTTTGTTTCATTGTCAAAATCAAAGTTTTGAAGTGCTATATTTGAAAGAGGGGATTTTTTATTTTCTATTTCGTAATTTTTGGGATTTTATTTTTTTTGATGGAGAATTTTTTTCTTTTGGTTTTCCTGTATTTTCTATTTTGATATAGTCTTTTTCTATTGTTTCTTTTTCTATTAAATATAAATTTATTTCTGAAGTAAAATCTGAATTTTTTCATTTTATTAATGATTCATTTGAATTTTCTTTTTTTGTTATTTTTATCAAAAATGATTTTTAAATTATGAATAGTAAAAAATATAAAAAATGAAATATTTAATATTCTTCTTATTTACATTATCAAAATCTCAATCTTGGGATTATAAAAAATATGGTGATGATTGGAAAAATAATTTCCCAGAATGTAACTCAAATCAAATATCCCAATAAAAATTGAATCAAAATATTATTTTTTTCCAAAAATGAATAAAAATGTAAAAGGAAAATTACAATTAATGGAAATATTAAATAATCCACAAAATCCATTAGGTGAATTAATGTTTAATATAAAAAATTATTGAAATGAAAAAAAATAAAAGTTGGTGAATTTACAAATCTTAATTGTCATTCAATAAGTTTTAAAATTCCAAGGAGAACATATTTTTAATAATAAAAAATATGATCCAGAATTACAAGTTAATTATACTGATAATTATAAAGGAGAATTAATTAAAACTTTTGTTTCTATTCCAATATTAAAAGTTAATGATACTATAGAACAAAAATTTACCTGTTGATATTATTATTAATGATTTTAAAGATTTTCTTGATGTTTATACTATGATGGATAATGTTTATTATTATAATGGACATTTAAATTATCTTCCTTGTACTAATAATGATTATTGGTTTTTTGTTGAGAGAAATTTAATTATTAAAGAAAATGTTTTAAAGAAATTAAAATCTTATTTAAATAATATAAAATGACCCAGATGGAAATAATAGAAATGCAAATAATAAAGACAAAAACATAAATTTATTTTGTTATTAAAATTAATATAAACAAATAATTAACTTTCATTAAAATAATTTAAAAAAAAAATAAATAAACAATAAAAATTAAATTTATATAAAAACCATAAATAAATAACATAACTAATCCAAAAAAAACAAAAAAAAAAATAACCTTTCATAAACAAAAAAAAATAAAAAACTCACTTTTTAATCATCATTATCCCCAATCATTTCAATAAAAGACAATCCAGCACATAAAAAACTCGGGCAATAAAAAGGAAAAATTTCAAAAACCTATTTTTCCTAATTTTAATTCTTCAACAAGATCATCAGAGCAAGCAAAATAAATAAAAATTCCAACAGAAACTCCCATTAAAATTCCTTCAACTAAAACTATTTGAATTTTTTGATATAATAATCCCAAGTAAATCTCAAAAAGGACAAATAACAGCAAAAATCATAGTCATAATAATATAAATTTTTTTACTTGTTTTTGCTTTAATAAATGAAATTCCTAATGAAAGTGATGCTGCCCATTTATGAGCTGAAATTGCTAATAAAAGAAATAATATTTCATTTTTTTATCTTCTATTCCTCATGATAATCCTTCGAAAATTCCATGGAAACCTAATGCGAATAATAATATTAATGGAGTCAATAAATTTTCAAAAATTGAATTAAAATTTTTTTTCATGGATTTGTTTTAGTGTTAAATCTGGAAGAGATTTTGTTCTTTTTATTGGATTTTTTAACTTTTGGATTTTTGTTTTTGATATGAAGATGTTTTTTTTTGATTGTATATTATTATTGAGGTTTGTTGTACTGATTTGTTTATTTCTTCTTCTGAGAAACTTGATTCCAGAAAAAGAGAGTTTAATATTCTTTTAAATGATATGTTATTTTTATTTTCTAAAATTTTTTTTTCCCTTTTTTTTTTCATTTTTTTTCTTTTTGTTCTCCTTCTTTTCATCTTTTTCTTCTCTTTTTTTATCACAATTTTTATTCATTGAATCATTTTCAGAGTCAATTGGTGCCTGAGTATCTTTAACATTTTTTTACTTAATTTCTTTTTTTTTCTCTTTTTCTCATCATTATTTCATGATTATGATGATGATTTTTAACTAGAGAATTACCATTAAAAGCAACTCTTTCAACAAAAAGGATTAAAGGATATGAAATAAAAGCTAAAAAATAAGTTAAAGAACATCTTTTAATTTTTCATATTTTTCAAATTTTTCAGTTGATTCCGGTAATATGTGAAATAATCTAATTCCCAAAAATAAACCTCCAGCAAAAGAATTAATAAGAATTAAGCATTCTATATTTTTTCGACATGATTATATTAAATATGGAAGTAGGTCAAATATTACTTCAATTATAAGAATTACGAATAGAGATACTAGTTTTATGGAAATGAAATCTTTATTTTTATTTGTTGCTTCCAAAAATCTCATATCGAATTGTAAGTTCATTTTTTTGGTATCTTAAGTTATATTTTTTTAAATTAAATTAATTCAAAAGATTAAGCTACTTAAATATGACATTAAATTCATTTTAATTTGGAAAAAGTCTTTAATTTTAATTAATTAATTTAATTAAAAAGTTGTTTAAATTGGTGAATTAGATGATAATGAAGTATATAATTATTTATTTAAAAAATATAATAATTTTATATTTTTTTTAATTATCATTGAATGTAAATTCATTTTTTTGATGAATTTTCTAGTTTTTAAATATATTTAAGAGAAAAAATGAATTTTTAAAAAATAATGACTGATATAATAATTAAAAAATATATATTATTTTGAAAAAAAATCATTTTTTTTAAACTTTTAAGTATGATTTAGTTAAAAATTTTCATATTTTATTATTTACTACAATTAAAATATAATTTTCTAATTTTAATTAATCAAATCAAATTTATCATATATTAAATATTGATTAAATATATAATTAAATGATTTTTAAAAAAAATAATTTATAAAATAATTAGCAAAAAACAAACAAAATAAAAAATAAATTCATAAAAAAACAATGGAACAATCACGTCAAATATCAAACAACATATTAATTGAAATAATGCAAATTTAAGTTCGTTTTCTTCAACAACAAATTCAAGTAGAGTTCCATTTACATATAGTCCAATGAGAAAAGGTCATTCAACAAATAATCTTCCAATAACTCCAATTCAAAATAACAACATTAATTTAAATAGACCTTTATCAAATAATCAAATGAATTATTCAACAAAGCTATTTAAATAATTTTGGGAGTGATGTTTATAAAGAAATTCAAAATTTAAAAAATTTAATTTCTAAATCATTTCAAAATCAAAGTGAAATACAAGAAAAAATTATTGAATATAATAAAATTTGAACAAGATAAAATTATTAGAATTAATAATATTAAATTAAATAAACATGATAGTAAATTAACTGAAATTTTATTAAGTTTTAATAATTATTTACAATTAAATGAAAAATCATCAACAATTGTAAATGAAGATCAAAAAAGATTAGAAGAATGTGTTAAAAATTTAGATTTTAATGAATTAAAAGGAAATGTTTATACTTTTAATAAAAATAATGAAAATAAAATAAATAAATTATTTCATTCTTTAGGAGATTTAAATTTAAAAATGACTGAAATGGGAAAAGAAAATGAACAATATCAAAAATTTACATTAGATAAAATTAAAAATGTTCAAAATGAAGAAGTTGAGAGTAGATTACAACAACAAAATGAATTAATTAAGTCAGATGAATCTAAAGAAAAAAGAATTAATACAGAATTTGCTCAAGTAAAAAAATATGGTTGATATTACTAATAAGAATTTAAATGAAAAAAGTAAATATAGAAAAAAAATGACAAATTTTTTCTTAACACAATGAACAAATGACAAAATTAGAAAAAACTCAACTTGAAACAGAGAAAAATTTAATAAGTTGAAATAAAGATTATATGAAAATATTTTATAATTTAATTTCACAATCCAATGAAAAATATACTTTAGAATTTAAATCAATTAGAAGTTTACTTGAAGCAGGATTATCAAAAGTAGAAACAAAAATAAGTAATAATAATAAAATATATGATGAAACAAATACAGCTTTAAAAGATAATTTACAAGAATAATAAACACATTTATCAGATTTTGAAAATTTTGTAAAAGAATCAATAAATGGAATAGAAAAAAATATGAAAAAATCCAAGAATTAAACAAACAATATTTCAACAAACTCGATTTACTATCATCAACATTAGATAATTACATTAAAGAAAATAATGAATTAATAGAAACAAAAGAGAAAGAAATTAAAGAATCATTAACAAAAATTTATAAAGAAGAAACAGATATAATTAAAAATAATATTAGAACAAATGATGATAATACATCAAAAAAAATAATTGATTTAAATGAAAGAGTTAATAATATTTCTGGAAATATTGCACAAGGTTCTTTAAATAATTTAAAAGGTAATGTTAATATTCAAGGAAATTCCGATCCAAATGCAGTTTTAGTAAGAGAATATGTTGAAAGACTTTGTGCTGAAAATTTACAACCTATGCAAGAAATTATGAAAAATATTATGAATTAATGCTTATTAATACTATGAATATGAAATTTGAAGAAAGAAAAAAAGAATATTCTCTTGAATGAAAAGAAAATATGGGAAAGATTGTTGAAATGATTGAAAAAAAATGACTTATTTTGATAGCCAGTTAGATATGAAATTTAAGGAACATAATAATATTATTGATGGGAGAGTTCAACAATATATTATTGAAAGTGAAAAAAGAATTGAAGAGAATATTAAGAAAATTAAGAATGAAATTATAAAAAATTAAATTTTTATTATTTTATATTCTTTTAAATAATTTTAAAATTTATAAATTTTATTTCTAATTAAGTATATGTTTGAAAATTTTTATATATTATAAATAAAATTTTTCTATTTAATATTTTAATTTTTTTGAGCTTCTTTAAAAAAAATGTAATCTTCAATTTTTAAGAAGAATTATTCCCATTTTCTTTGCTTATATTATTTTCTTCCATATCATTTTTAATATCTTGTTGACGCAACTCATTTTTGTCTATTTTGTTCTTTTATTTTATTTGATGAGTTATTAAAATTATTTGAATTATGTTAAACAGAAAATTTATTCTTGAATTCATCATTTAAATCCTTAATCCTAAAATATAATTTATTAGAATTATTTGTAAAATCTAGGATTTTTGAATCATATTGAATTGTAATATTCCCTTTTTTAAAAGGTATTTCCCAATAAATAATATATTCTACCTTCATCTTCTTTATATATATAAATATTCAACATTAATTTCTTTTTTCAATAAACTAATTCTCATTTTCAATATCAATAATTTTTCTTTTAATTATTTCAATTTCATTAGGAAGATCATTTGTTAAATTTGATAAATTATTTTCTAAATGTTGAAATCATCATTTTTAAAAAAATTTATGGTTTTCTTCTTATAGTAATTCTCTAAATTATTTTTAATATATTCTTGAAGATATTTTATGAATTTTAAAATTTTATTATTAGAAGAATTAACACATTCGTTTAATATATCATTCATCTTCCCTTCAAACTGATATTTTATTAATTTCAAATAAAAATGTTTAAGAATATTATTAATTATCTTAGATGATTTAGTTTCATTTAAATATTAATTAAATCATTGAAAAAATCATAAAACAAATAAATATTAATATTTATTTTTTTATTTGGAATGTCTTTAACAGTTAAATTAAGCCAACCATTATCTAATTTTTTGTTTTCTCCATCTTTTAATAAATCTTTAATTTTTTTCTTCACCTCTCGTGATATTTCATAAATATATATAATATTAACAATTAGATAAAAATTAATCAAAAAAATAAAATTTATTATTGTGTATAAAAATTTAATATCCATTCATTCAATTTATTTATTCCAAAAATTACAATGAAAATTTAATAGTTTTATATTAATGTTAATTAATAATAATAGTATTGAAATAAAACAAGAACAAAACAAAATAAATATAATCTTTATTTCTCCATATTTAAACACTCATAATGTAGAATTAATATTAAATAAAATATAAAATATCATAAAGAAAATAATAAAAAAAAATTGAATCAAATTAGCTTAATTAAACCACATAATAAAGCAATTAACCAAGTTTCAATATTTCCTAATGAAAATATTATTTCAGTTTCAAGTGATCAATCAATTAATATTTATAATCCAAATTTAATTATAATACAAAGAATAATTGATGCTCATGATAAATATATTATAGTTTTATGTGTAAAAGATGAAAATAATAAAACAATTAATATTTTAAATTAATTTTTTATTCCAAATACATAAATTAAAAAATATAAACAATTAATTTAACATTTTTAAATAAATTTTGAATTAAATTAATTTTTTATTCATTCTTTTATTTAATTAAATTAAAAATCATTTATTTTAATTGAAGGATTTAACTTTTTTTAAATACAAATGCAACACTTCAATTCCTTATTCAAAAATTTATTTAAATAAAATAATATAAGAATTATCCCACACCCAGAAAAAATAATTTGTAACAAATAAGATTTAAAAGAGGAACAATATCTATCAACAAGTCGAAAAATTAAATGTGCTAATGATACAATTCCTGAAAGTGAAATATATTCAACTTCTTGTAAAGAATAATAATCATAAAGAAAGAAATTTATAGAACCTGTTAATATAATAGAGATATAAACTGTGATTGGTTCACATTCTTTCATTCTAAAAAAAATAATTGATATAATTAAAACAATCAAGGAATCAACTAATATAAAAATTAAAATAAATTTTTCGAATAATTTGTTGTTTTTATTTTTATTATCATTGTCTTCTTTATTAGAGCAACAACAATCAAAAATTATGTTGATGAAAAAATATAAAATAAAAGTAATTAAAAAATTAAGTATTAAAAGAGCTTTATCTTTTGTTGTATTATTATAATCAGTCTTAAATTTTAATTTTTGCATTCTTACACATAAATTAATAAAAAGTATAAAAATTATTTTAGTATCAGTTAGAATTGATATAATATATTTATTTAGTCCTTTTACTGTTATAAATGAATATATTGTCTTTGTTTTAACAAAAATATTTCCTGCTAAATAGTTTATTTCTGAATCATCATTGTCTATATTATTATTATTTTCATTATTTAAATTAACATTTTGCTCTTTTTTTTTACAGCAACAATAATAAAAACATTCTTTGAACAATTTTTTGAAAAGATATAAAATACAAATAATTGAAGGAATAATAAATAAAAAAATTTCTAACGTAAGTAATTTAGTGATTGTGTTACATTCTAGTAATTCAACTAATTTATAATCACATAAATTTTTTAAAACAACAGATATTCCCATAATAACATTAATACAAACACGTAGACATATTATATTCTCTATTTCAGTGATATTATTATTTTTAATATACTCATTCAAAATTTTATGAGGTAAAAGAGAAATAAATCCTGCAAAAAGATAAATAAAAATATAAGGAATAATAAAATAAAAAATTAATTCTAAAATACCATAATTATCATCTTTTTCTTTTTTCATATCTTCTTCATCTAAATAATCGTGAGATAGAAAAGATAAAAATAGAAGAAATATTAATAAAACTGATATTAAATAAACTTTTGCTGTTTCTAAATTACTTCCATTTTTAAATAAATTAATAACATATAATGAAAGAAATGAAAACATATAATTAAAATTAATTTGTGAAGAATCATGAAAATTAGAATCAGTCAAAAAATAATAAAATGTTTGAATATTATTATAATCATCATAATGACCTATAAATGAACGTTTGATAGATCTATATATTTCCTTTAATATAGCCGAAGAAATTAAACCAATCGCAGAAAGAGAAAAATAATGAAATAAACTAAAAATATATAGACATGTTATAAAACATAAATCCATTTTATTTTCCTTATTATTATTTAATTCATCTTTTCTATTATTTAAATTTTCAATTTCTTTTGATTTTTTACTAATCAATTGGAGTCTTTCATCATCATTATTATTATCCCAGCGGCAACGAATCCAATATTTACAATTCAAATAAAAGCAATAACTACAGCAATATTTTTCGCAACATTCACATTTTTTACATTCACAATTATTATAAATATCAATTTTTTTATATACATCAATTTGAGAATCCTTTAAATCTTTATATATTTTATTTAATTCTTTATTTTGTTCCATAATACTATCTGATATTGTTTTTATTTTTTCTTTAAACTTATCACTATTTTCAATCAAAGATTGTTTATCATCTATATCATCATTTATTCCATCATTTGGAAGAATAGGTTGAGTTGACATTAAATAAAAATGTGAAAAATAAATTAAAATAGTTTATAAAATAGTATATTTATAAAACAAATAAAATAATATATACATTTTTGTTAGTTAGTTAAAGTTCGGAAAGCCGGTTCATATCTAATAATTAAATCAAAAAAAAGAAACCCAAGCTTTATAGTTTATTCATCTTTTTTATTTTTAGTTTCTCAAATTTGGAATATAAATCTTTAATAAATGTTTTCATTAATTTTAATCCTTTATTATCTATTTTTTTTGAAAAATATAATGCTCAAAAAAATAAATTATTAATCTAGGAACTTTTAATATTAAAAAATATCAAATAATATATTTAAAATAGATTTTAAAAAATTTTGGAAAATCATTGACTAATAAAAAAATTTTTCGTTTGAACAAAATTTATTAAAATAACACTCACATCAACACTTTTTTTAAATTTTTTAGGTTATATACCATTAAATATTCTAAAAAAAGATTCAATAAAAATTCATCTTTAAGCTTTTTAAATCATATATAAATTAATTAAAAATAAATTTATATAAAAATATTTAAAGAAATTAATAAAGATTTAAATCAAAATTTTGAATTAAAAACTCATATAAAAGATTTTCTCCTTCTATATTGTTTTTTTAAACATTCATCAAAAGGAGAACCAATATTTTGTCTTATTTAGAGATTGATAAATAATTATTTTATAGATTATTTTTCTAAAAAATAATGATTTAAAACAAAGGATTTTTCCTTTATTATTATATATTTAATTAATTATATTCTTAAAAAAAATTCTTTCATAAACAAATAAACATTATACTTAAAAGAACAAAAAAAAATAACCAAAAAAAAGAATGTCTATAATTGTATTTCCAACTTTTTGACTATCAACATCAATTATTTTTGGTTTAGCTCCAATTCATCCAGTTCCAATATTATTATAATTTTGATTATTCAAATTCATATTATTATTATTATTAATATTTTTATTTTTGTTACTCATATTTTTATTATTTTGATTTTTCATTTGTTCTTCAACCATTTGTTAGAAAGGAATATTACTCTTTTATTATCAATTGGATTTTCTAATTGATATCCATTATTTATATTATTTCTAATAAGATAAAGATCTTCAACTGCATCCATTTCATTATTAATTTATTGATATTTATTTTCTTTTCTTCCAAGGAAATAATCTGAGGTTCATTAAATTTTTGAGTATTATATGTTGGTTCATTTAAATTATTATTATTATTATACTCATTTTGTTCTCTTATTCATTTCATTTACATTTACTCCTCAATCAAAATCATCATTTTCAATAGCAATTTTTTTTCTTTCTTCTAATTTAATTATACTTTGACTAACACTTTTCAAACTATCAATAGCAACTTTAATTCTTTTATCTTCATCAAAATCTTCAAATTCAACAGATTTTTGTTTAGTTTTATATAGTTATTAAATTATTCATATTATTTTGAATTTAATTATTACTTTATTGTCTTTATTAGTTTCACTTATAATAATATTCTCTTCTTTATATTTAAAAGATTATTTTTCAATATTAGTTAATATTTGATTTGTGTTTAATACACTATTAATTTTAGAATCATTTTCTTTTTGTTTTATTAAAAGATTTTCACTTGAAAAACCCTAAAATTTTTTATGCATTATTTGTCTTTTTTTTCAGTAACCATTATTATTATAATAATATTTGGAAAAATTTAATTAAAAATTTCATTATTTTTTTATATTTTATAATTATAGAGAATCACAAAAAAATTTAAAATAGGATTATTTTATTTAAATAGTTTAAAATTTATTTAAACAATTACAAAATGTAAATCATATATTCAATTAATAATAGAATGAAATATTATTTTTTTCTGAAGATTAAATTAAATTATCTATATAATTATAAACTATTTTAAATAAATTCATTTTGATCATTTAAATATTAAATTTAAAAATTAAATTTCCTTTCTTTCGAATCACATTAAATTTTCTCCGTAATATTCAATTAAATATTTACCTTTGTAATAATGTTTATAAATTCCTTATTGTATTCAGTTTTATTCCACATTAATATATTCATCAAACTTTTTTCCATCATTAA
>JAJJLU010004051.1:0-19711 GCA_023807065.1 Isotricha intestinalis
TTGGAACTGATTTATCTGAGAAAATAAGATTAAATTTAGATGCTAATGATATATTAAAAAAATTTTTAGAATATCCTATAAGAGAATATCCAGTTGTTGAAGAAGTAGATCCTAAAAAAAGTAAAATATAAATATTTTATATAATTTTATTTATAGAAAAACAAGCAGCTCCTCCTCCAAAAAAAAAAAAGAAAAAGAAGAAAGAACCTCCTTTTATTATTCCAGAATGGGCAAATGATTTAAATGTTTTAATTGAAAAAGTAGCTGATATGAAGAAATATATTGGTATGGCAAAAGATCTTGGATTAAATGATGATTTTGTTAAACAAACTAAAGAACAATTAGCAAGATTCGCTAAGGAAATTCCTTTCAGAAAGGAAGAAGAAGAAACTCTTAGGAAATTAGAAGAAGAAAGAGCTGCTAAAAAAGCTAAAAAGAAAAAGAAATAATTAAAGTTATATTTTTTGTTTTTTTTTAAAAAGGAAATTTAATGAGTAATTTTTTTTTTCTTATTTGAAAATTTTGATATCATATTTTCATTTTATTTTTCTATAAAATTTCATATCATTTTAACAAAAAACATTTTAAAAATATAATTTTCAATCACACCAAATTTATCATCATAATTATATTCCATTGAACAAAAGCAAATCTTTAATATTCCTCAATTTTTATTTTTCATTTTTTAAATGATTCTATAATTAATGAAAAAAAATATAATTTTTTTCTAATTTAATTAAATAAATAAAAATGAACAAATATTATAGTAATAGATTTACAGGTTATTCATTACCAAAGCATAATATATATCAAATGAATAATAATCCAATGAAGTTAAATTATCAATATCCAAATCAATTTAATAATTATAATACAATGACTCAATTTTATATAGTTAATCATAATGGAGGACCAGAAATTATATCTAAGAATCAGTTTCAACAAACACCTTCAAGACCAAATTCAAATTTAATGGCAATTAATGATCAATCAAAATTAAATCAATATAAAGGATTTTCTCAAGGTAATTTTTATCATTATGGAAATTATTTCCCTGAAATTAATCAATTATATAATCAAGTAATTTATTTAAATTTTTAATTATTTTATAGAATAATAATTTAAGAAGACCAGAAGAAAAATTAAAAAAAGGACAAAATCAATTAATTTTAGAAAGATTACAACAAAAATATATAATGCAAGAAAAAGAAAAGAGGAAAAAAATGACAAGAACAGGAATAAATTTTTATAAAAAACAAAGTGATTCTTTAAGAGATAATAATGGAAAAACTTATACTAATAATTTTAGAAGAAAATCACAACCAAGAATTCATAGTGAAAGAATTGAGAAAGAAGAAATATCAAAAATAAATTCACAAAGTCCAAGTAAAAATAAAACTGAAATTTTAAATAAGCCAATTTTACTTTCTGAAAGTATAAACATGAAAAAAAATATAACAATTAAATCATCAATAATAGCAAAAGAAAATGAAAAAAATTTAATAAAAACATTAATAAAAGAATTTGATATTCATCATAGGAGATTTATAGGAAGTAAAGAATGTAATATAAGTCAAAATAATATTTTAAAAAAAAAAAAGAAAAAAAAAGATATATTATTAAAAAGAGGATTAGAAGGTTTAGTAACACCAAAAGGAAGAGAAAAATTAAAAAATAGTATAAATTTAAAAAAAACAAAATCATTACAAAAATTAACAACAATATTTGAATTAAATATAAATGAATCATTTGAGAAGAAATATGATAAAAAATATAATAATGAAAATAAAGAAGAAAAAAATGATACAAAATATAAAACATCTAATAATTTTTTTAAAAAAGAGAAAAAACAAAATCCATTTAATTTTGATTCTTTTATAAACAAAGTGATAGAAAATAATAAAAGAGCAGCAGAAGCAAAACATAATAATCATTTTTTTAATTTAGGTAAAGATTTTATGAATAATCATATGAGAAGTACACGTCAAAATTTTTATAGTTCAAAAAGAGGTTTCACAGGAGAAAAAGATACTAATTTTACAAATGATATTTTAAATGATAATAAACCAAACACTTTAAATTTCTTAAAAATTACTTTAATTTCTCCTTTAGAATGGAGGAAACATGAAGAAATTTGGAGTAATATTAATTCTTTAAGTGTAAGTTTTAGTGAACTTGAAAAATATTTAATTCCTCCTAATGATAAAGATACTTTAGTTAGTTCTTATTTAAAATTATATCCTAATGTTTTAAATTTTGTCTCTTTAAATTCTATTTCTACAAGTAAAAAAAAAAATAATACTCAATTCTTGACTTTTAATATTGATGATAATATTAAAAATCCAAAATTGGAAATGAAAAAATGGAAAGATGCTTATAAAAGATTAATTTTAAGATGGCATCCTGATAAATTGTATTCTTTTATTGAAGAAATTAAATTAAAAGACCCTAATATTGGAAATATCTTAAGAAAAAAATCCACTTTAATAATTAATAATATGAATTCTTTATATAAAAATATATTAGAAATTCTTCGAAAAATATTAAAGAAAAAAGAACAAAATGGAGAAAACAATGATTAAAAAAAAGTAATAAAAATTAATTTTAAATATATATAATTTAAATTAAAATAAATAAATTTAAGAATAAAATATTATTATTACAGTAAATATAAAAAAAAGAAAAAATGGATTCAAAAATTAAAAGACATTCTTTCGAAATTTTTAAAAAAAAGAATTATATATATATCGAAGGACATAGAGGAGTAAACAGAGAATATGCAGAAAACACATTAGAATCATTTAAAAAAGCAATAGAATATAATTTAGATGGAATTGAACTTGATGTTTG
This sequence comes from Isotricha intestinalis, assembly GCA_023807065.1. Taxonomy (NCBI): domain Eukaryota; phylum Ciliophora; class Litostomatea; order Vestibuliferida; family Isotrichidae; genus Isotricha; species Isotricha intestinalis. Next base: position 2,851 of record JAJJLU010004051.1, read on the forward strand.
GTTATCAAAAGATAAAATTCCAATTGTTATTCATGGTGGTGATAATGGAGAAATTCAAAATACTTTAAATAATAATGGTATTGTTAATGATTTCACTTTAAATCAATTAAAATCCTTTAAAACTATTATTGGTAATTTAGAAATTCCTTCTTTAGAAGAAGTTTTCCAATTATGTAAAAATAAAATTTTTATCAATGTTGAAATTAAAGATTTTCAAATTGAAGAAACTTTTAATCAAGTTATTGAACTTGTTGAAAAATATAAAATGCAAAATCAAATTCAAATTTCTTCTTTTAAACATGAATATTATTGGAATTATATTCAAAAGTATAATGAAAAACATTTTCATAAAATTGAATTTGGATTTTTATTTGATTCAGGTGAGATAAATAATATAAATGATTTTAAATGTAATGCTGCAAATAATACTATAAATTTATATTATGGTGACGTTAATAGACAATTATGTTCAAAAGCTCATTTAAATGGAATGAAAGTTATGTGTTGGTTTGGAATGAAAGATATTGAAAATAATCAAATTTATAAATATTTATTTGATTGTGGTATTGATGCTTTATGTTGCAATTTACCAAATAATGCGAAAATATTTAGAGATCAATTTTTTTCTTAAGAAATAATTAATTTGAGAAAACTTATTGTTTGTAAATAATAATATTATAAATAAGAGTGTTTTATAAAGAATTGGATATATTAATAAATAATTATAAACAAATATAATATATAAAAATTAAAAAAAAGGGAAAATATAACTAAAAATTTTGAAATTATAAATTAATTGTAAATATAAAAAATATATTTATTAAAATCTAAAAGATGAAACATTATAAATATAAAAAATAAAAAAATAAATCTATATCTTAAAATTAATCAAAAAAAAATGTCAGTTCAAAATTTACCAGAAGGATTTAATTATAGTGGAAAATACGGTGCAGTGTACCAAAACTCAATATTCTTTGATGATATGGAAGACAAATTTAAGAAAGATTACATATTGAATAAAATAGTTAAGCTTAGAATATGGTCAGGTCAAAAAAATGGATGTAATATAGTATATGGAATTCAAGTATCATATAAAAATATAAGCACAGGAGAAATTATTTCAACAAATGAATATAAAGGAGCTGGATTTGAGAAAGTAGAAGATTTTGAAATTAGCGGAAATGAATATTTAAATAAATTTAATGTTAGATTTGATAAAGAAATAACTCAAGTTGGTTTCGAAACAAGTAAAGGAAAAAAAATTTTGGTTGGAAGTGAAAAAGGAGATGCTAATCCTGTGAAATTAAATAATGGAAATAATATTATTATAAGTCTATATGGAAATTATAATGAATGTTTAGAATCTATTGGTGTTGGATATGTAGATAGGAATTGGTATGTGAGAAAAATGTGCTTTGGATATTTTGAATTGAGATATTTATTAAAAAAAGATGAAAAATTTAAAAAACAATGGATTGAAAAAATGGATTCTTTGGATAATTTCCAAAAAGCTATGATTAAAACTTGTACTCTTCCTGACAGTGCTTTCTCTGTAATTGCTAAATTTTTTCTTTAACCTTTTTTTGAAAAAAAAAAAAATTATTTTTTAATTCAATTTTTATTTTTTAAAGAGGGGAATTTATTAAAAAATAATTTGAAAAATATTCTTTTAAATTATTCTGAGATAAAGACGTTATTAAATTATCAATATTAGGAGCATTATCTTTTAAAATTTGATCTAATAATTTTATTCTTAAAGGATGTTTAAAAATTAAAGAAATAAAATAAGTCATATAAATATCAATAACAGAAATTTTATTTCCTAAAAAATATTCTTTTCCACTTAAAAAGCTTTCAAATTGTTTTAAATAAAAAGGAAAAGTTTCTTCTAATAATTCATCAATATTAATTTGTTGATTTTCGTATTCTTCTTTAGATTCAGGTAAAAAAGAAGGTAAAATTTTTTCTTTTAAATCATTAACAGCATATAATAAACTAGAAATTAAATATTCATCTTCTTTTGTTTCTCCAATTAAATTGTATTTTTTCCCTAAATATAATAAAGTTGGTATTTCATGAGTATATTGAATTTTATTTATTTTTACAATAGGCAATGCTTCATAATCAAATTTTTGTTTTTTAACATCCCACTCATCAACATCTAATTTTTTTACTTTAAAAGGAATTTTTGCATATAATAAAACACAAATAATTCCTCCTGCTGAATTACTTTCAAAAGTATATATTTTTATTTTTTCAGGAACACTCATTTTAAAATATTAAAATTTAAAAAAAATTAAAATTTAAAAAAACAATATAAATTTTTTTTTAGAAAAAAAAATTTAAATTAGTAAATAATTGATTTTTTCTCCTCTAAAACATTGATTTCTCCTTTGTTAAAAGAAACATTAACTTTATCAAATCCTTCATCATTTTTAGATAATTTAAAATTACCTAAAAATTGAAGAATAAAAGGAAAATTTTTATTTTCATGAGTTAATTCATGAATAATATCTTCTAAACAAATATTACCATATTTTCATAAAGTATTTTCAATTTGAATATTTTCTAATAAATTTAGTTCATCCAATAATTACTCTTCCTCTTTTTCTTAAAAGTTCTTCTATTTTTTTTTTTTGTAACCCCATATTATATAACTTTCTATTAATTTTATCATTTTGAAATTTTCTTTAAAAAAAAGAATCATTAAATTGTATATTTCTTTTAAATTTATTTTTGGTAAAATTGATTGAATTTCTTTAGGTATTCTTGATCTAAAACCACATATTCTAATTATAATTATTGGTTAATGTACATATGAATAATCATATTCTTTTTCAATTTACTTATTACTTATTTGTAATTTATGTTTATATGAAGAATAACTTTTTTGTCTTTCTATATTATTTTTTCTAATGATTAAACACTTATATATTGTTGTGTATTTTCTCTTCTTTCTTTTTCTCAAAAAGTTCATTATATATTCTCTGTCTTAATTTCTCTTTAAATAATCCTTGATTTTTCCTCTTTAAATATACTTCATTTATAATATTTCTTTCTTCTATCAATCTATTTGAGGAAAAAAATTTCATAAAATTTAATAATAATCTCCAATCTAAATAATAAAAAATATTAAAAACTAAAAAATGTCATTATCAGACTCTTTACAAGTAAACAAAGACATTGTAGAAAAGCAGAATTTAATAAAAGAAGCAATAATAGATCAAAATTACGACAAAAATTTATTTTTTTCATATTGTATGAGTCAAAAGCCAGATGACGGTGACGACTTAATAAATTGGACAAAAGAAGAGCTTCAAAAGACAATAAACGACTTTATAATAGAGCAAAACCAGAAAAAAGAGCTTCAAGATAAAAAAGAAGAAGAAATAAATCAAAATGTGAAAGAAACAGAAAATTTAAATTTAAATATGGAACAAATTAGAACTCAAAAAACAAATTTATCTCCATATACAAAGGAAATAAAGTGTAGAGAAATGGAGAAAAGTATATTAAATTTTAAAGAAATAAAGATAACAATAAAAGACCCAAAAGTCGTAGAAACGAATTTTTATACTTCTAATTATATAACATATGAAATAATAACAGAAATAAATGAAAATCTATCATGGACAGTGAGAAGAAGATATTCAGATTTTTTATGGTTAAGACAAACATTATATAATCACTTCCCAAGATTTTTTATTCCTCCTTTACCAGGAAAGAGATTTGGAGCAAGAAGATTTCAAGTTGATTTTGTTGAAAAAAGAATGCATTTTCTAAATGAATTTTTATCTAATTTAATCACTTCTGAAACTTTCAAAGCTAGTGAATCTTTAGTTTCTTTTCTTTCTATTTTTGATAGAATGCAATTTGAAAGTAAAATGAAAGAATTAAGTTCTTATATTCCTTCTCAATATGTTAATGATGTTAAAACTATTGATGGTAAGTTACTTATTAGTTGTGATGATGATCAAAATGAAAAATATTATTTAAATATTAATAATTATTTTAAATTACAAAGTCAATTACTCGGAAGGTTAAACAATAATTTAAAATTATTTTATAAAAAAATGAAAGAAGCTTTAACTCATTTAGATGATGTTCAAAAAGATTTTGATTTATTACAATTATTAAATAATAGAGTTCAAATGAAAGAAGAAGTTACTAAAACTTATGAAGAATTAAGTATTTTTTATAAAAATTGGAAAAGAATGTTATTTAATCAAAATGAAATAATGAAAACATATATAAAAGATTTTTTTAAATATATAAGAATGGAAGGATCTTCATATGAAGAATTAATAATAAAAAGAGAAGAAATAAAAAATAAATTTACTGCAGAAAATCAAAGATTACAGAATAAAAAAGATAAATTATGGAATCAAATGGATATGACAAAATGGGAAATTTCAGAAGATATAGATAAAATAGATAGAGTTTTATTATTAAGAGATAAATCTTATGCTTGTTCTAAAATGTGTACTAAGGAAACTTTATCTTTGGAGAATTTAAAAAATCAATTAGGTTATGCTAATAAATGTAATATTGATGAATTGAAGAAATTAATTAAAAAATATGCTGATATGTATTTGAAAAATTTAAAAAATTTCGCTGATAAAATGTATCCTACTTTAAATGATGCTTTAAATGTATGGACTACTATTGCTGCTTTTACTGATAAATAAATAATATCTTGTTTAAAAAATTTTAATTTATAATATTAATGGTTTTTAAATTATTTATATTAAATTACTTTTAATAGATTGAATTGTATTATAACTAATATTAAATTTTAAATCATAAAAAAATAAAAAAAAAACAAATTAACTATCAAAAAAAAAAAATATATAAAAATAAAGTATTTGATATTAAAAATTTTGAAAAAAAAACAAAATGCTAAAAATATTTCTAATAATCTTAATTAAAATAATAAAAATAAAATTAAAAAAGCCAATAATAGGAATATACGGTAATTCTTATCCTCAAAACGACAATAAATATCATAATGGATCATATATTCCAGGTTCATACATATATTATTTAGAATCCTTTGGAGCGGAATTAGTTGCAATTCATCAATGGTATTCATATAACGAAATTGATATTCTTTTAAATCAAATAAATGGAGTTTTATTTCCTGGAGGTGATAGAGATGTTATTATTAATGAATTTTGGGAAAGAAAAGCTCTTTATATTTTTAAAAAATGTGTTGAATTAAATATTCCTTTATTTGGTATTTGTCAAGGATTTCAACTTATTAATATTTTTGTTGCTCAAGATCAAAATGTTTTAATTAAAGGATATAAAGATTTTTCTATTTTACATAATTCATCTATTATTAATCATTATAAAAATCATAAATTATTCTCTTTATTTGAACCTAATGATATTTATAATTTTATTCATAAAAATAGTTCTGTGTATTTTCATAGTTTAGGAGTTCCAATTCATTTATTTAATAATAATCAATTATTATCAAAATATTTAAAAATTACTTCAATAAGTGAAGATTCTAATAAAAAATCTTTTATAAATACAATTGAAGGAATTAATGATAATATTAAAGTGTATGCTATTCAAAGTCATCCTGAAAAAATTGTTTATATGAGAAGTAATAATTATACAGCTCAACATTCTAATGTTGCTCTTAAAATTTCTCATTTAATTGGTTTATTTTTTATTAAAGAAGTTAGAAATAATTCTAACATATTTAATGAAAGTTTAAGAGATAATTATGATTTTTTTAATACTTATGAAAATAAAACTAAATATTTTCACTATGATTATAATACAAATAGTTATTATTTTAAAAAAAGAATAAAAAATAAAGAAAAACATAAATTAGATTTATAAATAATAAAAAAATAATAAAATTTTTAAACAATAAATAATTAATAAGAAATTAATCATCATTATCACCTTGTTTCCAAACATCAAACTGGATTTTTTTTCCAGTAATAACAGTATTATTATTAGCTTGAACAATAAATTTAATTTCATCACTTTCTTTAAATTCTTTTTTACTCATAACATCCCATTTATCTCCATTATCATTAGTTTTATATTGAACAATAGTTCTATTAGAAAAATTAATAATATCATTTTGACTTAATAAAAAAGTACCATCACTTAAAGTTATAATACAAGAAAAAAAAACATTTTCAAAATTAATTTTTTTCTCAACATCATGTCTAATAATATTAATTAAATAAATACAATCTAAACCTAATCCACCTACAATTTCTTTATTAACATTACAAAAAACATTTTTTCCAGGATTTAATAATATATTTTTTATTTTATGTATATCTTTATAATCTTCAATTCTTATTCCTTTAATTTTATAATCTTGAACAGAATAATACATAGACCAAAATTTTATTCCTTCATTTGTAGAAGAACAAATAATTTCATCTTCATTAACTTGAAAAATAGAAGAATAAGAAAAAAAACCTTTTCTTAATTTTCCATTAAAAACATAACCATTTAATTTCTTCTTATATAATATAATATTATTATCTAAATCTAAAGAACAAATTTGTCCATTTGAAAGAAAAAGAATTTGAATAATTGGATATTTATGTTCATTTAAAGTTTGAACAGTTTCTATTTTTTCTTTTTCTAATATATTTAATATTTTTATTGTATTATCATCAGAACCAATTGCAAGATAATTATTATGTACTTCACATATTGTATTTATTCTTGATGTTTGAAATTGTTTAGAAGTAAATAAATTAAAATATTGTGGATTATATATTTCAATTTTCCCATTTGTTGTTGATATTACTGTATGGCCATATTTCATTACTACTATATCTGATATTTCTTCTTTTACATTTATTGTTTTATATTCTTCTGTTTTTGATAATTTTATTCGTTGGTTACTTCCACCCATTTTAATTCTTTTCTTATTATTTTTTTTGGTGAGTGTTTTTTATTTAATTAATTAAATATTTTTTTATCTCATAATTATTTATTATTTAATTATCGAATTAAATATTTAAAATCTTTTTAATTTTATCCTTAATTTTTATTTTAATTGAATTTCATAATTTTACACTTTTTTTTATATTTTTTTTCCTAAAATTATTAAACTAATTACTAATTAATCCTTAAATTTGGATTTATCACTTAAATTCTTAAAATTACCAAATTAATGAATTAAATTGTATTATTGATATATATTAAAAATAATGTAGTATAATCTATAAACATATTCAAATCGATATTTATAATGCAGAATTAATTTTTTTTATACATTAATTATTTAAAAAATCTTTTTAACTTTTTCTTTTAAAATAGAAATATAAATTATTCATTCATTGATATATCAATCAATAATTATCTTTTTACAATTTTGATATATTAGATATTTTTAAAATTGAATAAAAAAATAAATCGATAATAAACAATAATGTAATAAAAAATTCTGTAAAAAAAATTTGAAAAAATTCAAAAATAAAAATATAAAAATATAAAAAAAATCTAAAAAAAAAATATTTAAAATAATAATATAAAAAAAAAATATATATATTAAAAAAATAACTCTAAATGTAATAAAAAATTAAAAGATATAATTAAAATGGAAAATATTGAAAGTGAAAAACCAAAATCAAATACAAGAAAATCAATAGTAGAAGAAGGAAATAAGATAATAGAAACAACAATAAAAACAGAAGGAAATAAAACAACAACTCATATTATTACAACAAATAAAGATGAAGTATATGATAAATATAATGCAATAGATTTAAATCCAGATGAATATTATTTAGATTCAAAAGAAGATACAGATTTAATAGATTTTCCCATTTCTGAAATTATATTAGAAAGTGAAAGAATTGAAAATGGACAAAATACAAAAAATGAATTTTATAAAAAAAGTGAAATTGAAGAAATTGAAAATAAAGTTAAAGAAGAAGAAGAAAAAAAAATAAAAAGAATGAATTATGAAATAAATCAAGATTTAATAGAAAAAAATTCAATATTATATGATTCAAATTCTCATTATTCAAGTGAATATGAGGAAAAAATTTTAACACAAAGATCAAGTATAAATATAAATGATAAATATACTCCATATGATTATAGCGAAGAAATAAGAAATACTTCTAATGGAGGAAATGAAGTTTCAAAAGAAGAAAAATTTAATTATAATATAATTTTAATTCAAAGTGTTTTTAGAGGTTATATTTTAAGAAAAGTTTTTTATACTAATATGCAAGTTTATTTAGATTATTCCTGGGCTTTTTCTCTTATTGAAAGTATTATACATCAAAAATTAATGAAATCCTTCTTTTATCTTTTCAAATATTATGTTTTTCAAAAAAAAAAAAAATTTATGAAAAATATTTTAAATGTTAATGCTCAGAAATTGCCTCAAATTTTCATTAAAAAAAGATTTGCTTTAATAACTAATTTAAAAAAAGAAAGAAGTGATTATTTTACAATAAAACCTCCAAGGAAAAAAAATATAAATAAAGAAAATATTAAAGAAAAAGATATAGATATAGAAATGAAAAATTTAAATATTATAAATGAAGAATTAAAAACAGAAATAAGAAAATTAAAAAAAAGAAATGAAAGATTAAAAGAAGAAAATGAATCTTTAAAAATTAGAAGTGAATATTTAATTGAAGACTCAAAAGAAATAATTAATACTTATAGAAATATTAAAATAAAATATATATTTAAAGATCATGAAGGAAAAATAATTAATGAAAAAAATGAAATTGTTCTTGATCAACCTTCAAATTTGGTTTCTATTTTTAAAAAATTTGAAAAAGAATTAAAAGAATCAAATGACTATATTGAAAAATTAAAAGAAGAAAATAAAAAATTTGATGAAAAAATAAGTAAAATTATTTCAGATATTGAATTTATAATAAAAAAACAAAATGAAATAACAAAAAGAAATAAAAATGAAAAAGAAATTGAAATTGATAATAAATTAAATTTAATTTCTGAAAATTTAAATGAAATAACCATAGATAAAAGTGAAATGGAAAATTTAAAAAATGAAATAGAAAAATTGAAAAAATTATTAGAAGAAGAAAAAAATAAAAATAATAATCCTTTAACAGGAAGTAATTTTACTTTTGGAAGAATATCAGAAGAAGATTTAGAAAAAAGATTAGATAATTTTTTATTGAAATCAAAAAATTTTTCAAATGAAGAAGTTAAATTAATAGAAAGTAAAGATATAAATAATGAAAGTATTAGTTTTAAAAATATTTATTCTCTTCTTCAAGATTCAAAAGATAAAATAGAAAATAATAAAAATGAAATTTACATTTTAAAAACAGAAAATGAAAATTTAAAAAATAATTTAAAAGAAAGTTTCGATTTAACAAAAAATGAAAGTAATGAAAAAGAAACATTTAAAAATCTAATAGAAGATAAAAATAAAGAAATAGAAAAATTAAGAGAACAAATAAAAAAAGCTTTACAAATTTCAGATAATATTCAAAAAAATAAATTATTAAAAGAAATAGAACAAGAGGAAAAAAATAAATTAAAAGAAGAAAGAAAATTATTAAAAGAAATCTCATCAAATAGAAAAAAAATTCCTTTTGAAGAAATAAATGAATTAAAAATAGAAAATATGAAATTAAAAGAAGAAATAAATAATTTAAAAAATGAAATAAATTTATTGAATAAAAGAAATAAATTAAAAACAAAAGAAGATAATAATAATCAATTACAAAAAGAAATAAATAATTTAAGAGAATCAAATAAAAATTTAAAAAATGAATTAAATCAAGAAAAAGAATTTTCAGATAAATTTAAACAAGAAAAAAAATATCTTAATAATAAAATGAGAGAAATATTTTTAAGACAATTATTATTAAATTATATGAGAAAAGATGAAAAAACTTTATCATATAATTTTACAAGATTTCTAAAATCAATATTAGAAAAAAATGAAAAAAAAAAGGATGATAAATTATCAAAAGAAAAATTAAAAAGTTTATTATTAAAAAATATAATTCAAAACAAAGAAAAAGATAAATTATATTTTTTAAGAAAAAACTTTATGAAATTTTATAGAAAAGGAATAATAAGAGAAATGAATATGTCAAATTCACAAAAACAAAATTTAGAAAAAAGAAGAAGTGAATGGAAAATAAAATATGAAAAAGAAAAATTAGCTGAAAAATATGATAAAGAAAATCCAGAAAAAGCAAAAAAAATTAGAGAAGAAATTAAATTAATTGAAGAACAAGAAAAAATTAATAATTTAAATCATTCCATTCTTTCTCCTAATTTAACAGATGAAGAAAAAAGAGAATTAGCAAAAAAAAAATATTTAAAAGATTTATTTTATAATAAAATCAAAACAAAAGAAAATTTCTTACATAAAAAATTCACTAAATTTTATTATCGAGGATTATACTTGAGAATGAAATATGGAGAAAAATTAAAAGATAAATTACAGATACCAGAAAATAAAATAGAAGAAAAAATTGAAAAAAAAAAAGTAGAAAATTTCGAAAATGAAAAAGAAAATAATTTAGAAAATTTAGAAAACGAAAAAAACGAAAAAAATATAAAAAAAAATGTAGAAGAACAAAGAAGAAAAGCAAGAGCTTTAAGAAAACAATTAAAAGATAAAAAAGATTCTTCAAAAGTTAATATTAATGATTTAAATAATGATGGTAATAATAATATAAGTGATAATGAAAATAATAATAATGTTGAAATAGAAGAAATTGTTAATGAAGAGACTGGAGAAGTTATTAAAAAAATTAAAAAAAAAAATAATTATGAAAATAATCTTCGTCGATTGGAATTAGAAGAATTACTTTCTAAATTTTTATATAAAATAGAAAGAAATGATAAAGCTTCTTTAAAAAGTGATTTTACTAAATGGAATTATAGAACAAAATTAATGAAAATGAAAGGAATGAAATTAATGAGAAAAAAGAAAAAAAAAGGAAATAAAGAAAAAAAAAAAGAAGATATTAATGAAAATAATAAGAATGATAATATTGATAATAATAATGATAATAATAAAAATATTATTAATGAAGAAGAAGAAGATGAAGAAGAAAAAAATGAAAATTTTGAGAAAAAAATGTCTTTTAGAGAAAGAAGAAGAATTCAAAAAGAAAAAGAAAAAAAAGAAAAAGAAGAAAAAGAAAAAGAAATGATAAATGAAAATAATAAAGAATTAAAAAAAATAAAAGGAAAAAATTTAAAGGAAAGTGAAAATCCTTTAAATAATAACAATTTAGAAGATATAAATGAAGATGATGAATATATATATGATTTAATAGATATAAATGATGAAATAAAGAAACATATAAAATTATCTAAAATAATTGAAAATAAAATAAATTATCCAATTAAAAAATATTTTTATCATTGGAAAGAAATTACAAAATTTGAAAAAAAAATAAAAAAATTAAAAGGAAATTATTTAAATTCATTTATTAATTTAGAAAGTAATGTTATTAAAAATAAAAATAATGAATTAAATGAAAGTAATGGAAGTTCTTCAAGTAAAAATTCAATGGATGTTAGAAAAAATTTAAAATTTACAATTGGAATAACTTTACTTAAAAAAATATTAAAAAAATTTTTTGTTGAAAATTATTTTGAAAATTTTATGAAAGAATATTTAAAAGATTTAAATAAAGGAAAATTTAAAAAAATTATTTCAATAGATGATTCAAATAATTTAGTTAATTTATTAAATATATTAACTTCAGCTGATTATAATATATTTTCAACTATTATTAAATTAACTGAAAAAACTGATAAAAACTTATTAAATATTCTTGGAAAAAAAGCCAAGATTAAATTAATGAATTATTTAAAAAATGGAGATAATATAAAGTTAAGTAAAAAAAACGATGATAATTTAAAAATTACTAAAGAAAGTAAAGTTATTATTCAAAGAAATATTGGAGAAGAAAAAGAAAATGAAGATATAGAAATATTTAAAGAAACTAAAACAATAACTACAAAAACAAAAACAATAAGAAGAAGAAAACAAGATAAATAAATAAATCAAAAACAAATGCACATTATTTAACAAAATAAAATAAAATTAATATATTTTTTAATTAAATTATTTTTTAAAAGTATTTTCCTTTTTAAAATAAATAAAAAAAATAAAAAATGGAAGACAAATGGATAGAAGATTTAAAATTAGGAAAATGTTTAGATGAACCTTCCTTAAAGCACTTAATAGAAAAATTAACAGAAATATTAATAGAAGAAAGTAACATATCCTTAATAAAATCTCCAGTAATAATATGTGGTGATATCCATGGTCAATTTTATGATTTATTGAAATTACTATCTTTAGGAGGTTCCCTTCCAAAAACTAATTATTTATTCTTAGGTGACTACGTAGATCGAGGTAATAACAGTGTAGAAGTGATAGAACTTCTCTTCTGTTATAAATTAAAATACCCAAACAACATTTTCCTTCTTCGAGGTAATCACGAATCACGTCAAATATCTTTCACTTATGGTTTTTATGAGGAAATAACAAGAAAATATGGTAATTCAAATCCATGGAGATATATAATGGATTTATTTGATTATTTACCATTATCTGCAATAATTGAACAAAAAATTTTTTGTGTTCATGGTGGTTTATCTCCTTTTATTTCTACAGTAGATCAAATTAGATTAATAAATAGAAAATTAGAAATTCCACATGATGGTGCTTTTTGTGATTTATTATGGAGTGATCCTGATGATATTGAAACTTGGAATATTAGTTCCAGAGGCGCAGGATGGATTTTCGGATATAAAGTCGTCAATGAATTTAATTATTTAAATGGAATCGAATTAATTTGTAGAGCTCATCAATTAGTGAATGAAGGTTATAAATTCTGGTTTAAAGATAAAAATTTAGTGACTATTTGGTCTTGTCCTAATTATTGCTATCGATGCGGAAATAAAGCTAGTTTTATGAAAATTTCTGGAAATGGAAATTTAAGAGAATTTTTCGTTTTTGATACTGTTAAGGAAAGTATTTCTAGTTCCCAAGTTAAAACACTTGTTCCATATTTTTTGTAAAATTAAAGTTTTTTTCTCTATATAATAATTAAAATTCAAAATTATATTTTTATATATATATTATTGTTATTATATAATATATATATATATTGTAATATATTTTATTGTTTTTTATTTCTCTTTATATAAATGACCCCATTCTCCAGTTTCATAAGAATAATTATCCATTCTATATATTTCTGGTTTTTCTATTTTTCCAAAAGCAATATAAGTTTCATATGGAGTTAACATTGGCTTTGAAAATTGATCCGGCCAATCAATACTTAATCTAGGACAAGCAATTTGAATAAAACAATCACATTGTGGAAATTTACTTATTTTTTCTTCAGTAATTTCATTTAAACAAATATTAACATAATCTTTATTATTTTCATCTAATAATTTATTAATTCTATCTAAAATTCCTTTAGAACCTTGTCTTCCTAAAGTTCCGAAAATTACACCAATAAATTTACTTTCTTTTAATTTTTCAATTTGTTCAAATCTGATTTTTTTCATTAATTCAATATCATATTCTTCAATAGTTAAATATTTAGTAAAAGGATTATATTGAAAAAATTTAAAATTAGGATTTTGTATCATAACACTTTCCATATGAAATCTTCCATCACAAATAAAAATAACATAACAATTATCTTTTTTCTTTTCTAAAATAGGACTTGTACAACCAATAACTTCTCCAATAACTCTAGGTTTATTTTGAGGAATGATAATATTATTTTTATCATAACCACAATCAATTAATTTTCTTTTTAAAACAAAAAGAGAAGAATTATATTGTAAACTTCCTAAAAAAAATAAAGAATCTGAATTTTCTTTTGGAAAATTTAAAATGATAGTTTTGACTAAGTGTTCAATATCAATTTTAATTTCAACAAAAATATACATGACTTTAACTAAAGTAATAATATTAGGTTTTAAGCAAGAATGAGCATAATGAATAATTAAATCACAATTTAATAAAGAACAGCCAATATCATCAATACAACAAGCTCCATAAGTTATATCTCCTAATATTATTGTTTCACATTCTGCAAAAGTTGATAAAATATCTGAAATTAATAATGAAAAAATTAATAAACCTTCTGGAAATTGTAATGCTATTAAAGGATTTTTTTTTTTCTTTTCTTTTGATATTTCTCTTATTTTTTTTATTGATTTATAAATTTCAAAATTGTAATTTTTTGGAAGTTTTTCTAATGCTATTGTTAATAATACATTTTCTTCCAAATCTTTATAATTTTCTTTCTCTATTATGTTTATTATTTTTGTTTTTGATGTCTTTGTGAAAATTTGAATTTCTTCTTTTTCCATATTAATTAAAAAGTTTAAATTGAAATATCAAAATTAATTAATAGGTTAAATGGAAAATCTATTAAATAAGATTAAATGTCCAAATTGCAAAAGTAAATTTGAAGATAATAAAAATTATCCAATAATATTAAATTGTGGTCATACAATATGTATAAATTGTTTACCAATTGATCAAACATCGAATTCTATTGAATGTCCAATTGATAAAGTTCAAACAGAAGACACAAACAATTTAAAAGAAAATAAAATAATAAAAAGAATATTATCAATATTAGAATTACGAACAATGAATTATTTATCTCTTACAAACTTATCTTTTTCATATTGTTATAATTGTAAAATGTTCTTATCTAATTTTTCTTCTAAACTTCATTACTTTGTTAATCATAAAATTTATTCTTTAAGTAAATATACTTTTAATCATTTTTTACAAATTGAAAAAGGAAGTGAAAGTAATAAGGAAATAAATCCTTTTATTCAATTTTATTTTAATTTATATTTATTTCAAAAAGACAATATTTTCAAAGATTCAGAAATAAAAGAAATAAAAGAAGATTTTCCATGTAATGAAGATTCATATTTGTTTTATGGAGAACGATATGAAGGAACAGAAGAAAATAGAATATTTTATAACATATTAAAATTTGTAATTCAATATGATTCAAATGATAAAAGATATTCACTTAAAAAAGGGTATTTGATATCTCAAAAAAATGATTTTAAAATGAACGGTTTTTATGTAACATATAAACAGATTCATAATTATATGATAAGAGCAATTGGATTAGTTAATTTTAGAGAAACAATTTTTTTTGGTTTGATTACTTTTACACAAACTCAAATTAATTCAGGTTCAGGTTTTTTTTTAATAAATGGAATTTTAGATGATGGTAAAAGTTTTAAGATTGGAAAATTTAAAGAAAATGTAAATGAATATCCTTCTTATGAATTAGAAACTGGAGAAATAATTAATTATAATCTTTCACTTATTGATGTTAAAAGAACAATTGTGTATGCTCAAGAACAAATCACTTATAATGAAAATTTTTTTAATAATATTTTCTTTAGTTGTGAAGATAATGATGATGGTTCTTACAAAATTATGATTAAGAAAAAAATCACTAGAAATGAAAATATTATATTTTCTTTTAAAAATAATAAAATTGAATATATTATATTTGATTATGAAGAAGAACAATATATTATTATTCCTTTAATACAAGAAGAAAATGTTGTTGAAACTCATTTTTCAAATTGTCAAATCAATCTAAAAAAAAAATCAATAAGTATATTATATAATAAAAGAATTAAAGGTTTTATTATAATTAAAGATTCTAAAAAACTTACTGGTTATTTATTTCAAAATAAAAAATCGAATGAAAATGAAATTTTTAAAAAATATTGTGAATTTAAAATCAAAGATATTGTTTATAATTTAGAAGAAATTATACATTGGTTTCAAGATTTTTTTGAGATAAATTTAAAAAATCTTGATATTACTTTTAGATTATTTAATCAAGATTTAAATCCAAAAAAAGACTCTAATTATTTTAAGTTTGATTGTAAAAAGAATAGAATAAGTGATAATGAAAAAACTATTGATAAAACTATTGATAATTTATCAGATTTATCTATTTATAGTATTCTTCCTGATATTTATAATAATAGTTTATTTCAGACAATAAAAGAAGATTTAATGAAAATAAATTTTGAAAAAAAAAAAACAACAACAGACAAAGACCAATGTTATATTTATTAATTAAATTAATCAAAAATTTATTTTAAATAAAAATATTATTCATTAATTTGCAAAAGAATAAAACATGTATAAATAATATATTAAATATTTAAATAAAAATTGTAACATTTAATTTTAGATAATTCATTAATATAATCAATTTGAAAATTAGGATTTTTATTTTTCATCCATTTATAAACAAAGAGAATCAATACAAATTAATCTAAAACAAATAATACAATTATCAGGTTCTTTATATAAATTATTTTGAGTTTCATTTTTAATTTTAGTTCCACTATCATAAAATTTTTCTAAATTTTCTTTTAAATCTTGTTCAATTTCATCTTGTTTTGATCTTGATATTCTTTGTTTTTTAGTAAAATTATTAATATAATAATCATATTTTTTAATTACCATTATACTAATTTTTGATACTTCACCTCCTTCACTTAATAAATCAGATATGTTTTTAAACATAAATTCTTCATTTTTAATTGGTCCTAATTCAATATTATTATCATTGTATATTAATTTTAATGAATTATAGAATATTTGTATATATACTTGAAAATCTTCTGTTATATTATCAATTATACTTAATCCAATGTTTAATATTATTCCTGGATATATATTTCCATTTAATATTAATTTTTTTATTGGATTATTATTATTTATTATTGAATATACTGATTTATATCCATCACTTAATTCTAATTGATATTCTTCTTCAACTGATTTTTTAATTGATAATAATTTTAAATACAT
>JAJJLU010004052.1:0-19707 GCA_023807065.1 Isotricha intestinalis
TTAGTAAATCTAATTATAAAATTTCAAGTAAATCAAATTCCAAAAGTCAAAATAAAACAAGTGAAAATTAAAAAAAAATATATAGTAAATTTATTTTCAAATTTTATAAAATTTAAATAATTTATTTATTTTAAATTTGGTCAACTACAACAATTCTTTTTATTTATTTTTCACTTATAAACTTTATTACAAATCAACTAATATATTCTATTGATGAATTATTTCTTATTATAAATTAAAGGATATAGAGATTTTTTATTTCATTTTTTAAATAATTTTATTCTTTCTTGATCTCATAACAAATTAATTATCATTTTTTTTATTTTCATTTTCTATTTAAATTTTTGTTCTTCTTTTAAATTAGATTATGAAATATATTTAATTTTATAAAAAAAAACATAAACTTAAAAGAAAATAATATATATATTTATTTATATAAATGAAAATTACTTTATTGTTTATTAAATTGTTGAAAAATAAAAGTATCATCCTTATTCAATTCTATTTTAGTTCTGCATTTATTATAATAATTTTTATTTTTTAAATTAGTTTTTAATTAATTTTTTAATGTCTGAAAATTTTTCTTTTGAAGATAATGATAATAATTTAAATTTTGAAACTAACCAATTTAATGATAATAATAATATTGAAGAAAGTAATGAAAATCTTTCAGAAATAAATAATAATAATTTGAATATTTATAATGATAATTATTTCATGATTGAAAAAATAAAAAATGACTACGAAAAATTATTAAATGAAAAAAATGAAAATATTTCTAATTTTATTAATGATTTAGCAAATGAAAATACAAATTTAAAAGAAGAAAATTTTAAATTAAATAAAGAAAAAAATGAAATGGAAAATAAAATTTTAATTTATGAAAAAA
The DNA here is from genome assembly GCA_023807065.1 of Isotricha intestinalis. Classification (NCBI taxonomy): domain Eukaryota; phylum Ciliophora; class Litostomatea; order Vestibuliferida; family Isotrichidae; genus Isotricha; species Isotricha intestinalis. The sequence goes on from JAJJLU010004052.1 coordinate 890, forward strand.
CTTATCCAATTATTTCAGAAAATTATTTTGAAAATAATGAAAATGAAATAAAAGAAAAATTAAAAGAATTAGAAAATAAATATAATGAAGAAAAGAAAAATACAGAAAATAATTTTTCAGAAATTAATAATAAATATATTACAAATAAAGAAGAAATTTCAAATGAGGAACTTGAAACAATTTTGAATGATTATCAAAAACAAATTTTAAATTTAATGGAAATTAAATTTAATAAAGAAAAATCAAATATTATATTAAGTATACAAAATGAATTTTATAAAAAAGAAAAAGAAAATATTAAAATAATTTTAATAAATGAAAAATTCAAATTATTAAATTTAATAAGAGATATAGAAAATAAATATGAAAAAGAAATATTGAATTTAAAAAACACAAAAAATAATATTTTTGAATCAAATTCTTATTTCATAAATAAAAACAAAATTTCAGAAGAAATAAAAAAAATAAATGATTTAACTTTTGAAAAAGAACAATTATTGTTAAATAATTATTGTTTAAATAATAAAAACAAAGAATTATCAAATTTAATAGAAGAAATTAATTTAGAAAAAGAAAGAGTAAATAATTCAAATAATGAAATAGTAAATAATTATAAAATGATATTAAAAGAAAAAAATATTTTAGAAAATAAATTAAATATAAGAATAAAAGAAAATCAAAATTTATTTAATCAAATAAATGAATTAAGAAAAGAAAATATAGATATAAAAAATAAATTAAATACAAATGATTTTAAAACACAAATTAATGAATCAAATTATAAAAAAGAAATAGAAATATTAAAAGAAACAAATGAAATAATAAAAACAGAATTAAATAATATATTAAATAATAAAGATAATATTATAAATGAAATAACAAATAAAAAAAATGAATTAGAAGAAAACAATGAAAAGATAAATAATGAATATAATTTAATAAAAACAGAATTTGATATTATAAAAGCAGAAAATATAAAATTAAAAAGTGATTTATATTCAAATAATATAAAAATAAAAAATATAGAAAATATGTCTTTATTATTAAAAGAAAAAAATGAAAAATATGAAAAAGAAAATAAAGATTATATAAATAATTATTCAAAAATAGAAAATGAATTAAAAGAATATAAAGAAAAAAATAAAAATTTAGAAGAAGAAAATTCAAAATTTAAAAATGAAAATGAAATAAATTCAAAAAATTTAATTGAATTAAAATCAGCAAATGAAGGTTTATCTAAACAATTAAAATTAGTAAATGAATCTTTAAATCCAATTCAATTAAAACAAACTTCTCAAAATCAAGAAAAACAATTTGAAGAAATTTTAACTAAAGTTAATCATGAAAATTCTTCTTTAAAAAATCAATTAGAAGAATTTTATTCTCAATTAGAAGAAAAACACAATTTAATTAATCAAATTTATTCTAAATATAATTTATATGAAAATAAAACAATTAATTTTGAAAAAAAAAATATTCAAAATGAAGGAATTTATCTTTTAAAAATTATTGATTATGACATGCAAAATTTAGTTTCTGACGCAAATTCAGGAAAAAATTTAAAGGATAAATTAAATGAAAAAGAAAATGAAATTAATAATTTAAAAAATAAAATTTCTTCTTTAATTAAAATGAAAACTTCTTTTTTATCTAATAATTATACTTCAAATATTCAAAATTTAAGTTCAATTTCACAAATTCAATTATATGAAAAAGTAATTAAATATATTCATTATTTAAATATTATTCATGAATTACAAGAAATAAAAAATTCAATGAAATATGAAAATGAAATTAAAAATATATTAAATTCAAATTTAAATAAAGAAGAAATAGATAAATTAAATTTAAATATAAATAATAAATTATCTGATTTAAATAATAATATAGATGAAATTAAAAAAAATATAGAAAATGATTCTGTTTATTTTGAACAAAGATTAAAAAATTTAATTAATATAGAAGAAATTAAAAAATGTATTAATGAAATACAAAAACAATATGAAAATATTATTTCAAATTTATTTGAATCTTTTTTAACATATAATGCAAGTGATAAAGATACAGAAAATATAATTTTATTATTAAAAATTCCTGTCATTAATTATAATAATATTATTGAAGATTCAATGGGAAAAATTGAAAATATTGTTAATTATATTAAAAATTGGTTTGAAGATATTAATCAAGAAATTGGAGATAAAGTTGATAATGCTTTTGAAGCTGTTTTAAATTTAACTAATGTTAATTTTGATGATGATTATAAAAATAGTAATCAAAATAATTTTGGCTATTAAATCATTTATTTTTTTTAATTATTTACAGATATATTTGTATATATTTTTAAAATGTAAATTTAAAATTATATTTTAATTTTGAGTTTTTAAAATTTAAAATCAAAATAATCAATTTAATTTTGAAAATCAAATCTTTCAATTTTATCAGGATAAATAAATTGGTTCATACTGACTAAAGTTTTATTAAAATTATTATTATTATTATTTTTATTTATAAAACAATCCAAATCTCTATTTAAATTATTCAATGTATTATTATTTTTCATAAAAACTTTCCTCCTATAATCATTGACTTTTAATTTTTCATTTAAATTTTCTAAATCATTTTTAGCTGAATCAAGTTCATTTTTAATTTGAGTATTATCTATTTTTTTTTTTAAAGAATCACTTTTATTATCACTTATTTTATATAAATAATTTATCATTTCTTCTAAATCTTTTAATCTATTATTTTCTATTTCATATTTATACATTTTATCATTTCTTAAAAAATTATTTGAATAATTTGTATTTTCAAATTCAGAAAACATTTGAGCTTTCAAATTTTTATTTTCTTCAATTATTCTTTTTTCATTTTCAGCATCACTTTTAATATTATTATTATAATAATTATTATCATTATTATTATTATAATTATTATAATAATTTGGAGAATAATTTTCATTCAAATTGTTTGGATTTATATTTTGTTGTTGGTAAATTTGTTGATAATTATTATTCCTATAATTATTATTTTGAGTTTCACTTTGTTCATGATAATTCTCCAAATTCTTTTTTATTAAAGATTGTTGAGGAAATACCTCATAACAATTTGGAAATGAATTTGTATATATATTATTTTGATTACTATTGAGATTATTATGTTGAGTTGATATCATATTATTTAAATCAGTATTTGATAATATATTATTTTTTGATTGATTATTTAAATTTAACTGATTATTTAAATTAACTAAATTAGATTGATTGTTTAAATTCAATTGATTAATTAGATTATTATCTGAATTAATTGGTGATTGATTAGATAAATATGCTGGTGATAAACTTGGAGATTGATTAGAAAAATAATTTTCATTATTATTATTTACATTATAAGCTTTATTAACATAATTATAATTTTTCTTGAAATTATAATTGTTTATCATATTTTTATCAACATCTAACAATCTTTTAATAGGAAAATTAATTAATACTTCATCTTTTTTAAATAATACATTTCTAGAATCTAAAAATTCTGAAATTGGAACTTTATATTTTTGATAAAAAATAATATTTTTATTTTTTTTATTTTCTTCTTCAATAATTTTCTGTATTTGAGGTTTATTAATATTATTTGAAACAGTTTTTATTTCTTTTATTAATTTTTTACTATTATTTGAAATATTTGGTTTATTTTTTATTTGACCATATTTTTTATATTCTTCTTCTTTTTTTATTTTATCCATTTTTTTTTCATTTTCTAAATATCTATTTTCCCAATATTTATTTGTTGAAGAATAAGTTTTTGAAGTTTCTAAAATATTATTTTTTTTCTTCTCATATATTATTTCATTACTAAATTTATTTTCTTCAATATTATCTTTTGAAATTTCTTTCTTTAATTTATTTTTCTTTTCAAATCGATAATTATTTTTAGGAGTTAAAATATCTAATTTATCTAAAGTAAATTTATTATGATTAATTTTCTTATTAAGCATTTATATTATAATTTAAATTTTTTCATAAAAAAATATTATATTATAATAAATAATTTAATCATACACCATATAATTCATTTATTTTAAATATATTATTTGAATAATATTTCCTCTGCAAATAGGACATTTTTCTCTATTTATTTTTTTAATACATTCTTCACAAAACATATGTCTACAAGGAATAAAAAAAGTATTTTTATTGTTAAAATAGCAAATAGAACAAATTAAATCTTCATTGTTATCATCTGATATTTTCATATTAAGAATATTATTTAGATTTTTAAAAGTTTCATTTTCTAAAATTTTATTTGATTTATATTGTCTATAATATGTTATTATTGAACCTGAACATAAATTTTTTTTTATTTGATTTGCTGCTTGATAAAAATATACATATGATAATAAATTATTTTTTTTTGTTCCTATTCCATTATAATGTAATTTTGCTAAAAAATAAAAAAATGATGATGAAAAATCAGATAAATTTCCTTTTTTAAAAGGCAAATTAAATATATAAAAAATTTTCTTATTTGTCTTTTCCATTTTTTCTTCTGATATTTTTTTATGTTTAAAAAGCTTTTTTCTTATTTTAAAAATAAAAGAGTAGCATAATCTTCTATAAGAATGATTGTCTGTAATTTTATAAGCATATTTTATGTAAAAAAGACTTTTTTCTAAATTTTCTTTTAAATAGTAAATAAAGCCATAAACTAAATTAAATTCTATTATCGAATTTTTAGGGAAATTATTATTTAAAAAATCCTTTTTTTCAGAAGTAATAATTTTTTCCAAAAAATCATGAATTTCTTCAATATAAATATCAAATTCTTTAAAAAATTCTTTGTTAACATTAAAATGTTTTAAAATAATTTTTTTCAAAAAAAAAAATTCTAAAAAAGAATAAATACCTCCAGTAGTAATGTCATTAATTAAGCAATTAAATAATATTAATAAATAATTAATATTTTTTCCTCCTTCAAAAAATGATAAATTATTATAATTTAAAAAAGCATCATAAAACCCAAAATAACATAAATAATTTCCATTTTCAAAACCTTCTTTAAATATATTTATTCCTTTTTCATATTCTCCAAAAGATTCAATTAAAAATTTCCCATAATCAAAAAAAGATTTATAATAATTAAAACAATATAATAATTCAAATAAATTTCTTGCAATATTTTTATCTATTGATATTTCAAAACATGCTAATTTATAAATAGCTTCTTTATTATTTTGAATCATTAAAGTATTTAAAATGGAAATTCCTTCTTTCTCTTTATTTTTAAATTGAATATTAATAATAGCATTAATTAAATTAATATCAGAATTTAATATTTTATATTCATTACCATAAATTTTCATATAATTCATTAAACAATCAAATTTTTTTAAATCAGAATCTTCAATTTGAATATGATAAGAAATATTTCTAAATAATTCTATTTTACCCATATAATTAATATAATTTTTTAAAGCTCTAAAAGGAGAATAAGCATAACATTTATATAAATAATAGTTTTCTAAATTTTTATTTCTTTTTATATTGAATTTCTCACTTTCATATAAATGAATTTGATACATTTTATACATACTTAAAGAGTCAGAAGAAAAATCTGCATTTTTTTTATATATTTTATATGCTTTATTTAAATTTATTTTAGTATTGTTTAATCCATATTCATAATTCATTGCTTTTATAAATCTACTAAATTCAAAATTATTTGATTTAATTAAATAATTGTTTCTTAAGTTTTTACCAAATTTATTTAGTAATAAATCATCCCACTTTATTAATGGATTCTTCTTTTTTATTTTTTCTTCTATTTCTGGAATTATTGGATATATTTGTTCTTCATTTTTTTTTTTCATTTTAATATTTTAATTTTATTTTTTTGAAAATTAGATTATCAATTTATTAATTAATATATAAAAAAAAGATGATAAATGTATGAAAAATAAACAAAAAAATTAAGAAGAAAAATAAATTAATTATATTAAAAAAATCCAAATAAAGAATATAATAAAAAAATGGGGGGGGCATTTAGTGACAATAAACAACAAAAAACTGTTAACAGAAATTTACTTGAAGAAACAAAATATAATGTATCAATAAATTCCAATATAAATAAATTAACTGTTAACAGTAGTTTACTTGAAGAAACAAAATATAATGTATCAATAGATTCCAATATAAATGAATTTTTTATGATTACAAGTGTGACTAAAATTTATAAAAATGAAACAGATAATCCATTTGAAATAAATGTTATAATACCTATAAAAAAAGAAGTTCAATTTAGTAAATTTAAAGTAGAATTAAACAATAAAATTATAATTTCTAAAATTTTAGACAAAGAAAAAGCAGAAGAAAAATTTTCAGATGCAGTTGCAAAAGGAAATTTAGGAATAAAATCTTCTTATAAAGAAGATAATTATTCATATATTTTAAATATTGGAAATTTAAATCCTAAATCAGAAGTTAAAATAATTTCTGAATTTATTCAATTTTTAACTAATGATGATTTATCTTATTCTTTTTCATTAATGAATTATTATTTATTTTCAGATTATGATAATTTAAAATATAATATTAATATTAATACTCATTCAAAAATTACTCGATTGATTTACAAAAATTTAAAAGAAAATATTATTGAAAATTCGTTGAAAATAAAATTTAATAAAAATCAAACAAATTGTAATTTAAATTTTATTATGAAATTCAATAATAAAAATGAAGAAATTAATATTTTATTTAGAACAGAAAAAATGAATGAAAAATTATTATTAAAACAATATAATCCAAAATTAGATGAAACAAATTATATAATGAATATGATATATAATCCAATGGAAATCCCAAAAAAAGAAAACATAGATTTTGATGAAAATATAAATTATTTTGATAAATATGGATTAAATCAAATAAATGATAATCCTTCATTATTTATATTTTTAATAGATCAAAGTTATTCAATGTCAGGAAAACCAATAGAATTAGTACACGAATCTCTATTATTTTTTTTACATTCATTACCAAATAATTCATATTTTCAATTAATTGGTTTTGGAACAAGGTATAAAAAAATAAATAATATTCCTTTAGAATATAATAAAGAAAATGTAGAATTAACTGAAAAATTAATTAAAGATTTATCAGCTGATTTAGGAGGAACAAATATTTCAGATCCTTTAAAAGATATATTTAATTCTAATGATTATGATAATATTAAATTATCTAAAAATTTATTAATTTTAACCGATGGTGAAGTGGATAATTCTGAAGAATGTTTAAATTTAATTTCTAATAACAATGAACAATTTAAAATTCATTCTATTGGAATTGGAGATTCTTTTGATGAATATTTAATTAAAAAAGCTGGAGTTTATGGAAAAGGTTCTTTTAATTATGTTACAAATATTAATGATATTAATTCTGTAATTATTCAAAATTTAAATAAATGTTTAAAACCTTATTTAATTGATACAAATTTTAATTTAATTTCTGACAAAGTTGAATATCAATTTATTCCCAAAGATATTGTTTATCAAGATGAAACTTTAAATTATTCTTTTATTAAAAAAGGAAAATTTGATAATGAAAATATTAAAATTAATTTTGATTCAATTGAATATAATAATAATAATAAAAATAATATTCGTGAAGAAATAACATTTTCAAATAATGATATTATCAAAATTCCTGATGGAGATATTATAAGTAAAATAATAATAGGAAATATATTAAAAAAAAATAATAATAATGAAGAAAAAGAAATTTCTTTATCAAAAAAATATCAAATACTTTCAAAAAAAACTTCTTTATTCGCAGAAATAGAAAATGAATCACAAATAATAGGAGAATTAAAAAAAATTAATTTAAATGAAATAAATGTTCAAAAAAATTATTCTGAAAATAATGAAAAAGACGATTCATCATCTGATTATTATGATAATGAATGTGCAATAGATATTCTTGCTTGTGATGATGAATATAAAATGGCTAAAAAAAATATCAATTATGAAAAAGACAATTCATTATCTAAAGAATATGATAATGAATGTGCAATTGATGATTTAGGTTGTGAAGTTAATTGTGAAAAAGACCTACCTTATGAAAGCAAAGGTAATTATAATGAAAATTATGAAGAAACTAAAAAATATAATAATAATAATTTGAATAATAAAAATGAAAATAATTTTAATAATAACAATAATAAAAATTATTCTAATGTTAAAGCTATGGCTTTAAGTCAAGATATTTGTGATGGTTTTTGGGAATTAAATAATTACACTCAATATTTTATTGATAATAATAAAGATTTATTTAATAAGATTCAAAAAATTTTTTCGGACAGAAATAATGATGATAAAAATATTATTATTACTTTTTTTATTGTTTATTACTTAAAAAATGATAAAGCTATTAATCAAATTGAATTTATGTTAATTTGTAATAAAGCAATTAAATTTTTAAAAAAATATAATATTGAATATTATGAAATAGCAAAAAACTTATAAAAAATATTAAATAATATCATTTACTTTTAACATCCTATAAACATTTATAATAATTTATCCTCATTTAATTTTTAAAATATTAATATTATCAATAAAATAATAATTTCATTCATTATTCTTTTCATTTAATTGATTAATTAATTCATTAATGCTTCCAGTTTTAATTAAAGTTTTATATGCAAATTTTAACCTTTGAAAAAAAACATCTATATCTTTAGTTTTAAAAGTTTGACCGGGATTATAATGAGAATCAAAAGGATCTCTAAATAAAAAAACACCATCTTTTTCTTTAGAATTTTTATTTTGAAGAGATAAATATTTATTTAAATAATATTGAATATATTCTGGCTCTTCATTATTTATTATATTTGATATATTTACTATTCCTTCTTTTCCATTAAATGAAAAATTATCATATAAAACATCAAATTTAAAAAAATAAATTATAAATTCTAAAAAAGATAATAATAATTCACTTACAGATAAATTATTTTTATTTTCTTTATGAAAATCATTATATATTTTTTTATATTCTTCACTATTAAATTTCGGTATTTTTACATTTTCCATTTGAATTCTATTCAAAAAATCATTAAAATCATAATTTTTTTTTTTGTTATTACTATCACGATAATACATAATTGTTTTAACAAAATTACATTTTTCAAATAATTTAGGTAAAATAGGAGGATTAACAATATCTTGAAGAAAAGAAATAATTAATAAAACCCAAGAAAAAGAATTCAAATAACCATTATTGTTTTCTTGATTATTATCATATTTAATTCCTAATTCATTAACTAAATATTTTATTATAAAAACTAAAATAGGAAATCTTGAATCCATTAAACTATAAGAACGAAAAATAGAAGAGTGTAAATAAGGAGAAAAACCTAAAACACTTAAATCAATATCTAATTCCTTATAATTTAATTTAAATAAACAAATTCTTTTTGATATTATTAATTTACTTTTGTATTTTTCTGATAAATAGGTATATAATTCTTTTAAAAAGTCAATAGAATTTTTTGGTCTATTTTTTAAATCTTTAATTTCTAAATATATATCTAAATCACTTTTTTTTGATGATAAAAATTCTGTAATTGAGCCATAAGGATATAAATTAAATTTATATTTTGGAAATTGTTTTCTTAAATTATTTGAAAATTTAATGAAAATTGTTTTCACATTTTCATTTATTTTATGGTTTTGTAATATTGATTTTTTTTCCCCTTCAAGAGAAAAATTAGATTTACCATTTATTATTTTTTGAATTTCTTTTTCTAATACAATTAAGTTTTTTTTATATTGTATTGGATTCTTTGTTATATATTTATTTTTAATTGTTTGTAATTCTAAAATATTAGTTGAAAATAAATTATCTATACAATCAATTTTTAAATCTTTTAATAATATTATATTTTTTGCATTATATAATTTTTTTATTGAACCTAAAGTTTGTTCAAAAAGATGTATTTCTTCATTAGAAAATAAATCTCCTAATCCAATAAAATTATCATTAATGGGTTTTGGATATAAATCTTTGAAATAAAAATCATTTATATCAGTATTATATTTTAAATAATTTTCTTCGTTAAATTGATTGGGATAAACATTTTCATAAAATTGTTGAATAAAATATAAATTATAAAAAAAATCCAATATTTCTTCTGTTTCATGAAATATTTTATCACAATTATAATACTTTAAACTAAGATAACATAAGAAACCAATTTTTAAACAAAACTTTTTTAATCCTTTTTTTTCTATTTTAAGATTTTTAACTATAAAAATTAATTTATAACATTCAATCAAATCAAATTTACTTTTGAAAGGAACATAATCCATAATATTGAAAGTTTGATTTTGTTTTTTAACAATATCATGTAAAAAAGAAGAATATTTTTTTGATTGATTATTTAAAAGTAAATTTACATTTAAATTTTGTGAATTTGGAAAAAGTTTTTCTATAATTTCAATATATTCTGTTTTTTTTGGAGGATGAAAAAAAGGAAATAAAATGCATAATAATGTTATTAATTTAATTTTATATTCTTCTGATATATCATTTATATCATTTTGATTTATTCCAAAATTTATTTCTGGATTTGTTTTTGAAAAATGTTCTTTTAAAAAATCAGAAACTAATTTTTTTGATTTTATCATATTTATAAACTTATTTATTCTCATTTCTTTTTTATTTTTTGGATTATAAGGAGGAGCTTTTATATTTAATTTTTCATTTTTTTTTTCAACCTCATTTTTTTTCAAATTATTATCACTTTTAAAATAATAGTTAATATTGTATTTTTTTTTAATGTAAAGACCATTATTATTATTTCTATTACCTTCACATTTTTCATTATTTAAATTCATATTATTATTTTTTTCTTTGTTTTCAATTAATTTATCTAAAAAAAGGTAATCACTTAAATTGTTTTCAATATTTTGATTAAATGATTTATCTTCCTTTTTATTTTCACACATTTTTTTAAAATTGTATTCTGTCAATTCTCTAAAAATTATCGGTTCTTTTTTTTGAGAATAAATTGCTTTTATTTTTTCAACTAATTTTTTTTTATTTTCCTCTTCTATTTGTTCATGAATATGATAAATAGATGATTTATATAAATTAATTGTACTACAAATAAAACATACCATTTCTTCATCTGTATTATATGAAAGAAAATTAAAAAGCACTTCTAAATCTTTTTGATCATATTTATTTTTATCAAAGTTTGAATTTTGAAAAATCCTTAAATTTTGCGAAACATTCTTTTCTAAAGAATAATAATTTTTAATTTTGTCTTTATTTTCCATAATTTTAATATAAATTTAATTAATAATAATTATTTATTTTTTTTTCATAATCAAATTAATTATTTATCATAATTTTTTTGACTTTGCTTAGTATTTGAGTATTTGGTTAATAAATAATAAAATATATTATTTTTAGTCCTTTTAATTTTTTTAAAAAATAAATAAAAAATAATTATGATGTAATCACCCCCAGCAATTTATTTATAATATTATAAAAAAATTTAAAATTTATATGACAAAATTACTATTAACATCTTATTTTAATGATAATTAATAAAATTAGATAACTAACAAAATTACCAAGATTTCATTATCAATAAAATAAAAATTATAAACTACCTTGTTTCAAATAAATGAAATTTATATGTTTAATAATTGAAATAATTAATATTTTTGAAGAAAATAATTATCATCTTGAAAAATTTTATCATTTTCCAATTTAATATCTAAAGGATATTTCATTGGATTAATAAAAATATTTTCTTCATATATATTATCATTAATTTTATAAAAAGAAATATCATTATTTTCTTTTTCTTTTTCTAAATTTTTTACATTATCTTTATTTTCTTCATTAATTTTATTCCCATTAATAATATTTACATTAATAAGATTATTACCAGAAATACCATTATTATTATTTTTATTAATCATTTGACACATTAAATCCATTTTTTCTTTTTTTAACATTTCAATTTCTTCTTTTAATTTTTCTTCTTCATTAATAATTTTCCAAATATCATTATTATTACTTTTTTTATCATTAAAAAAATCAGGAATAAAAACTTCATATATTGAAGTAGGTTTTTCAGGAGGATGATAAACTGGTAAAGGTTCTGGTTTAAAAATTGGAGCTTCTCTTTCTTTTAATTCTTTTTGAACTCTGAGATATAAATCTTTAAAATTTGAATTTTTTTTTTTTTGTCTTGAACGTTTTGTAAAATATGAATATATTAAATTTAATATATTTTTTAAATCTTGTGTTGAAACATTTTTTATTTCTGTTAAATCATATCCTACATTTGATCCTTTTATTAATAATACTGGTTTTTTTTTTGCTATATATTTTATTTAAGTTTTTATATAATTTTATTTTTACATTTTTTTCCCATTTCTGTTTTTTATATATATTTTTCTTTAATTTTTTAAGATTTAAATTATGTGAAATCTTTTTATTTATGAAATTTTATTTTATTTTTTCCTTTTCAAGTATAATTTATTTAATATTTAAATTTCTTTTTAATATTTTTATAACTGATAATTAATTAAAATTTATTTTTTATATTAAATTAAATTTCTCCTTTTTCTTCTTTAATTTTACAATGATCACAAATATCAAAATCACATTGTTTACATCTATATCTTTTAGTAGAATTAAACATATAAACTTTAGAACATTCATTACATTTCCACATCATATTCTTTTCAAAAGAAATATTTAATGTGTGACAATGAAATTTACTTTTAAAACTATTAATATCATTTTTATCTTTTAATAATTCACAAACTTCATCATATTTTTTTTTTAATTCAAAATATAATGTTTTATAATCTATTTTACTACATTCTTCATCATAATGTTGACTTAATTTTTGATAATCTATTTCTTCATCACATCCATTTTTACATTTAAATTTTAATTGACTTAATATATTATTTAAAAATAATGATCTTTTAAAAACAGGTTTTTCACAATTAAAAGGACATTTTTTTTTCCCTTTTTCATTATTATATTTGTCTATGCAACTTTTACAAAAACATTTTTCACATTTTTCACAAACATAAGGGTTAATTATTATTCCATTACATAAAGGACAAATCGATATATTTTCTATTGCTTTAAAGCTTTCTTTATCTAAAACTTCATCTTTACTAATAAACATTTATCAAATATTAATTTTTAAAAAAAAATTAATGTTTAATATTTTTTTATATTTTTCTTAAAAACAAAAACTTTTAAAATTCAAAAAATACTTTTTTTATAATAAAATATTATATTATTTAATATTCAGCATTTAAAAATTTAGTAAATATAAAAATTTAAATTATCATTTAGAATATCCAATTAAATATTCTTCAAAATCAGAATTATCATCATTATTATTTTTTTTAATAAATATATTATCTTTATTCAAATGATTAACTTCAACATTTTCATTATTATTATTAATTTTACTTAAAATAATATTAGTAATATTTAATTTATTTTCCTCTGAATTATCATTATTACTATTATTACTTTTATTATCTTCTTTATCATCAATATTTAAAATACTAGTATCATTTCTTTCATTTTCTTCAATTTTATCCCATAACCTTTGATAACATTTTAATTTAGGATTATTAAAATGAATATATGGATCTTCAGAATTTAATATTTCACCACAAATATAACAAAAATGAATTTGTGGATTACAAATCATACAAGTCATATGATTACATCCATTTATTTTTTCATATGGTGAATTACATATTGGACAATTTTTACTATTTTTTATTAACCAATTTCTATCTTCTTTTGTTAATTTTGATAATATTTTTTTTCTACAATTTTTATTATGTTCTTTATTTATTTCTATTATTTGATCACATATTAAACATATTTTAACATTGCAATTTGGACATGTTATTAAATTTTTACCTTGATAATTACTTTTGTTATATATGTATAAACAATTTTGTCTATAATTTGGACACCAATTGAAATTTTTATTTTTTAACATAAATAAATTGATTAAATTTCTTGATATATAATTATAATCTTCTGTTTCATCTATAAATAATTCAAAGATATCATTATTTGAAATAAATGTATTACATTTAACACATTTTATTGGTAAATTTTTTAAAAATTTTATATCATTTACAATTTGCATTTTTAAACATTCTACACAAAAATAATGTCCACATATTTTTAATTGGATATAATTATTATTCTTTATATTATTAAATTTTTCTAAACAAATTTCACATATTTTATTATAAGGATTTAAATTCTTTATTTTGTTTTCTCCTTTTAATAATTTTTTCACATTAGTCAAATATTTTTTTCTGAATTCTAATTTTATGTCATTAATATCATTTTTTGTTATTAAAAGACCTATTTTTAACCTAGAAAATTTTTTAACTAAATATTTTAAAGTTAATTTTTCTTCTTTTTTTCTTATTGAATATATTATTTTTTCTTGAAGAAGATTTTCTAAATATTTTATAAAGATAGATTTTAATTTATTTCTATTTTCAGGAGAACCATAAATTATTATTTTATTATCAAAATAAATAATTGATATATTACAAAAATTTCTTCTTGCAAAATTAAATAAATCTTCATTATTTTCTAAAAAAGTGTCTTTGCTTTTATATTTTAATTCATTAAGTGCAAATCTATTTAATTGAACAGTTATAGGAGAAATATATTCTTTTATTAATTTATATTTTTCAAGAGAATTATTTATTATTTGATATTTGAATGTATCATCAAAATAACTTTTATCTTCAAAACTTAATTCTGGTATTTTAATAATATTAATGTCATTTTCTAAACAATAATAATAAAATTTAGAAAAGAAATTTTTATCAGAATTATAAACTTGATTTTCAATTTGAAATATATTATCATTATCTTCAAAGTTTATTTTTTGGCCAACTATTATATTTTCTGGAATATTATATTTATTTAAAATATAATAATAAACTAATTTATTTTCTTTTGTTTCATTTTCATTAATAATATATGTACTTTTTATATTCAATGTATTTCTAAAATAATTCATCATTGTTCTATGAATATATTCATTTGAATCATTTTTATCAAATAAAATAAAATATACTGTATAATTATTTATACTTGAATTTTTATTTTCATAATCAAAATTTTTTAAAATTAAATCTGTATTTTTCAAAAAGAAAGGAACTTCTTCTATATTTTGAAAAGTTATTAATGTTTTATCATTAAAAGTAAATATTCTTTTATATTTAATCTTTTTATTTCTACATAACCAAGTTAAATATTTAACAGATAAATTATTTATATTTTTCATATCAATCACTTCATAAATTAAAGATTGATAATTTGAAAAAGAGTCAAAAACATTTTCTATATTTAAACCTTGAGATAATTCTATTGTTAAACAACCATTTTTTAAACATTGATGATAATTTAATAATTGTTTATAATTTTCTTTTCCTTGTTTTATAATATCTTCTATTTCTTTTATTTTTTCTTCACTTTCTTTATCTTCTTGATTATAATAATAAATTAATAAATTGTTATAATAAATAAAATTATTTGAATCTATTTTTTCTTTTATGAAATTGATAAAAAAATATAAACCAATATTTTCAAATGGTTTTATTTTATAATTTTTATCTAATTCTTCTAATTGTTCTAATTTTAATGTTGATACAAATCCTTTTTTTTTCATTACCTCAAAAATTGGATTTATATTTTTATAATAATATAAATCTCCAATTTCATATAATTTTTCATCTTTTTTTTTATATTTTGATAATGAAAAAAAAGTATTTACTTCTTTTTGAGAATTTCTGTCTTTATAAAAATCAAAAAAATAATTAAAATCAATTTTTACTTTATTGTTTAAACTAAAATATATTTTTATATCATTTTCATTTTCATTAGTTTTTTTAATAAATAAATTATCTAAAATTGTCCTATTGTTTAAAATAAATAAACATTCCTTAGTATAAAAATTATAATATGCATTATATATTTCAGTTAAAATTTTGTCAAAATTTACTTTTTTAATTTCTTTACATAAATATTTTATTTTTTCAAAAGAAAGATATATTAAAGGCTTATTTGATATTAGGTTTAAATAAATTAGATTCCAATAAATTAATTCATATTCATAATTTTTAACATTTTTAAAAAAATTTTTAACTATCACTATTTCATTTTGATCAATTGATTTTAAAATTTTATCTAATCTGTTTTTTTGAACTTGAAAAAATTTTTCATTTAATGAATAAACATAACAATAATAATTTTTAGTAATTTGACAACTTTGACATTTATTATATTTTTTAAATTTATCATTTTTATCATAATGGTATTGGCATTTAATTAAAGAATATTGTCTAATAAAAAACAGTGTAATCATTAATTCTCCATTTTTAAATATTTTATTTATTGTAAAATAATTTTTAGCATTATAAATTTTATTGAGTTCATTGAATAATTTATAATAAGGATATTTATAATTAATATCTTTAATTTTTTCCTCATCACAATTATATATTTTATAAGAAAGAACTTTATTAATTATATTTTTTGTTAATTCTTTAGAATAATATTTAACAGAATCTTCAATATAAATAGGATTTTGATAATCTAAAATATGCAATTGAAAAATACTCATATCAATATCATTATTAAATAATTCATAATTAATATTATTAATTGTAGAAATAATTGAAATTATTCTATAAATTTCAAAATCTCTATATTTTATATCATAATTATTATCTTTTGTCCATTTATAATCTAATCTATGTATTAAAGTTCCTGTAACTAAGTCAATTCCATATTTACATAACCATTTTCCAAATTTAGTTATTGTATAATTGTTATCTATTGAATAAGAATTTTTTAATTTATCAATAATTAATTTTATAATATCAATATTAATTGGAGAAACAAAATCAAGATAACCTTTTTTGTCAATGTAATTTAAAATATCTTTAACATCAAAAACATTATCAAACATTTTTAAAATAATTAAATCAAAATTTAAATATTCAACTTCAGCTAATCTATATTCTCTAAATTTATCATATTGTTCATTATTATATAATCTATAACATTTACCTTTTTTTTTTCCTCTTCCACATCTTCCAGCTCTTTGAATGGCAGAATCTTTACTAATAAATTCAATATTTTCTTCATTAATATTAGTATAATAATTATATTTATTAGTTTTTTTTATTCCAGTATCAATAACAACATCACAATTAGGGAAAGTTAAACATGTTTCTGCTAAAGTAGTTGATAAAATTATATTTATTGAATTTTTATTGTTATTTTTTAATTCTTCTAAATCATTTAATAATGTCAATTGCCCTTCAAATTTTCTTAATGATGTAAATTCATGAATATTTATATGAGAAAAATCATTTTCTAATTGATTTTTAACAATTGATATACTTTTATAATCTGGAAGAAATATTAATATTGTTTTATTTGTAGAATATTTTTTTTCTGAAAAATTTATATCATATCTTATTACTTGACTTATTTTATATGATAAATTTCTAATATAACTATAATCAAAGTTTTCATTTTTTAAATAAAAATTATTTTTAAATTTCCAATAAAAAATTTCATAATTATTAAAATTAATTGGAGAGTCAATTATTCCAATATTATCATCTTCTATAATTTCATTAAAATAATCTTTTATATTTGTGATATTAAAAGTAGCACTTACTAAAATTAATTTAAAACCTCTATTTATATTATTGTTAGTTAAAGTAAAGTATTTCATATAAAATAAAATTAAATCTAATTTCATTGTTCTTTCATGAACTTCATCAATTAATAAAATATCACAATTTCTTAAAAGAGGATCTTTACTTAAAATATTTAAAAGTTGATTTTCTGTGATAAATAATATATCAAAATTTTTTTCATAATATTTCCCAAAATAAAAAGAAGTATCGTTACATTGAATATTAATATTTTGATTTTCAGTTTGAATATATTTACTAATTGATTCACATGCAATTTTTCTTGGTTCACAAACAATAATGTTTAAGTCATGATTATTATTAAATATATATTGTGGTATTTGAGTACTTTTTCCACAACCTGTTGGACTTGAAATAAATGTTATTATATTTGAATTTATTGTTTTTATTATTTCTTCTTTTAGTGAGGAAATTGTATATTTTGGAAAAAAATAGTTTCTTTTATCCATTTTTTAAATTAAGAAAAAAAATAGAAATAATTATTAAAAAAAACATTATTGATAATAATTCTATTATTTTATTTCCTTTAAATATAAAAAGAAATATCAATTTATGAATACAATTGTTATTTAAAAATAGACAAATAATACAAAAAAGAAAAATAACAAATCAATTGTTTCAAAAATATAAAATAAATTAGAAGAAGATTATTTTTAATAATTATATATTTTTTATTTTTTAGATATAAATATTTAGTATTTTGTATTTATTCATTTTTATGAGAAAGAGAATTATTTATTTATTTTATATTGATACTTTCTTAATTTGAGCTAATATAAATTAATTTATTTTTATTTACAATAAATTCTTCATTTAAATTCATTTAAACTTATCTTTCTTAAATTAATAAATAAACATAAAAAAAACAAAGAAAATATAATATTCATTATATAAAAATAAATTAATTCCTATTAAAATCCAATTTTAGTGAATTAATATATATATTCCTTTTTATATTAAATAACGTATTTTTTAATAAAAAATAAAAATCAAT
>JAJJLU010004053.1:0-19706 GCA_023807065.1 Isotricha intestinalis
ATTCATTTTTAACAATTATTTTTTAATGAGTAAATATCAATTGTATATTAAAAATATTTTAATTGAGATAAAATTAATTCTAATTTAGATATTGATTTCTACATTAATTTTTATATTTTATTTTTCTACTTCATTTTCATTTTTGAAAAGTTTTTTGTTGTAATATAATATTTTCTAATTTTAATCAATTACATTCATAAAAATTTTTTAAATTAATTATAAGTCATATTAATTTTTATAATTTATCTTTTTAAATAATTTATTATTATTACGGATTAATGAAAAATTATTCTTCAATTTATATTAATTATGATTAAACAAATTAAAAAAAATTATTCTTCATTAATTAATGTTAAAATATTATTCTTCTTTTTTATTTTTGTATTTATTTAAATAACATAATTTAATCATTCACATTTAAAAAAATATAATATTAAAAAGAATTTTATTTAATAAATATTAGTTTATTTCTAAATTTTTATAAATAATTTAAATATTGATTTTAAACTTAAATCCTTAAAATTGAATTTTTAATTTAATATTATTGAAATATTTATCCTTTTTTCTATAGATATGAATGAGAGAATATAGAAAATAGACAAATATTTTTTCTTAAGATTAAATAAAATAAAAGATATAAAGTCATAATATCAAATTGTATCATAAAATATGTACAACAAGAAATTATCTAATTTTTTATTCATATTAAATTATAATCAATCAATTTTTTTTTGAATAAGAACCCTATTTTTTTTATCAAAAATTAAATATAATATTAGAAATAATTATAACTTTTTTATAAAAGAAGATAATGAATATACATTTAAATGTAGAAAATAAAACCACAAAACAGAAATTTATTTAACTTCTAAGATATATATTATACTTCTTATTCCATATATTATCAAAATGAAGAATATTAATTCAGGGAATATTGAGTTCATTATAATACTGAAGAGCATAAATATGTAACCCTTATTTAATTGAAAACACATTTTTTATGAATAATTTTGAGAGATGATTTAAAGTCAAAAATTTATATTTTATTGTTTAAAAATTAAAAATTAAAATTTAATTTTTATCTAATATTATAGTTTCCATGTAATAATTACATTTACTACTCAAAATATTGAGAAAATGAATGAGATAAATAAAGAGAACTTATATATGAATTAGCCAACAAACCTCTGAAAAGTAAATTAAATATCACTATAAAAGTAATTAGAACGGAATAGAAAAGGAAAGTTTTTTACTTTGATTAATTGTTTTTCAAAATAGTTCTAAAAAAATAGTTATTAATAGGCTTAATAAATTAAAACTAATTCATAAATTTCAATACTAATTAAAAATGAGTGAGTTACATACAACTGTTTATTACATCCTTTCATGTCCATATAATCTTTTTTTTTTTAAAAGTTTCATTCAATTAACTCCTCAAGAAAATTTAATAATCACAAAGGAAGAATTAATTGAAATTAAAGTGAACAATAAAATGAAAATTCAAGTTAAGGAATTTAATAATGCTTTTGAAGGAAAAAACATTTATTTATATAAGGCCGAGTTAAACTTA
The DNA here is from genome assembly GCA_023807065.1 of Isotricha intestinalis. Classification (NCBI taxonomy): domain Eukaryota; phylum Ciliophora; class Litostomatea; order Vestibuliferida; family Isotrichidae; genus Isotricha; species Isotricha intestinalis. Next base: position 1,571 of record JAJJLU010004053.1, read on the forward strand.
AAAAAAGAAGAAATGACAATCCAAATTCAATTATCTTATCTTAACGATAAATTAATTTCAAAAGATTATAAAATTCATAAAAATCAACAATTATTTATTTATTTTGAATCATTTAAATATGAATCCATTTTGGATTGTTATAAATATTTAAAAACAAATGATTTCATTGAAAAAAAATATAAATTATTTTCAATACAAAAGTTTATGATTTTTCATACTTATCTATTAAAAACTAATAAAAAAGTAATTCCATTTTTATTATCTGAAACTTCAAGGGTAATAATAGAACTTGATGAAATAGACTTTGAATTTTTAATAGTTTATTTATTGAATTTATTTGCGTCTGATAATAATGATGTTATGCTTCCTCAAATAAATTCAAAAGAAATATTAAAATCAATTTTATTAAATTTTGGAAAAAAAAAAAAAATTGATGTTAAAAAATATAATGATAATAATTATAATAAAATTATAAATCAAATTGAAAGTTACAAAAAAGATTTTATAGAAAAGAATTTATCTTTACATTTGGATCTTTTCCTTTTAACTTTTTATCAATTAAAAGACGAAAAAAAATTCAATGAAATTTTCAGGAAAACCCAATCAAAAAATGAAGTTATTCAATTTATATTAAAATATAAAGAAACTTTTTCAAATCTTCAATCATCAAATATTCAATTGCTTTATGAAAATATTGAAAATAAAGATAAATATTTTAGTGAATTAATATCCCTTTCTTCAAATTTCAATGAATATGTAAAATTTTTTTGTTCAAAGAAAAATTTTATTCCTAGAAAATTTTATATAAAAAGGGAAGAATGCCCATTACCCGATGAAAACACAGACATCACTTTATTAGTTCAATTTGTTGAAATATTAATGGAAAAAGATTTATTTTTTCCCGATCTTTTCGTGGTTTTGATTGAAAAATTGGAGATGAAAGATTTTAAAAAAATTTTTTATTTGAAAGATATTTTTAAAAAATACAATAATCGGAAGACAAGGAGAATTATAGAGAAATTAAATCTAGCATTTCATAATACGGGAAAAGATTTTATTAAAAAAAATAAATTAAACAATTTAGATATTATTACTTTTATTCAAGAAGATGCCTTAATTTTTTATAAAGATTATGAAAACAATTATGAATTTGCTTGTTTGATTAGTTATGTGAATTTAGATACAATAGATGATCAATTTTGCAAAAAATTTAATGCCAGGGTTTATGATTATGAAAAATTATTCAAATATCAATATTCTATATTTCTTGACTCTATTATTCAAAAGGCACAAAATTTTAAACATTTAAAAATTTTATTTCAAATTTTTGATATTCAAAATAATTCAAAACCAAAAAAAATAATAGACCGACTCATTCAAGTATATTATAATAATAATTTAGATAAAACTAGTGTATCATCTTTGGAGGTAAATATGATTATTGGGACTTTATTTAAATTAGTTTCTGATAACCAAAATTGTGAATTAGACAAATTAATCAGAGGAACCCAAAATTATTTTTCTCAAATTGAAACGAATAAAGTTTTTGTTTCAATTTTAAATAACTTTGGAAATGAATTGAATCCTTATATAATAGATAAATTGATTCAAAATATTTCAAATAATACAGAAGATTTATCTAATAATGACATTATAATAATTTTAAAGAATTTTACAAATCAAAAAATGCAAAAATATTTCTTAGAAAAACAAAAAAATAAAATAATTAAGGAGGAGGAAATTTTTAATAAAGAATTGTCTGATAATTTAAAATTACTTTCAGAATTAATTGATATGGAATTTTTTAATAAAGAAAGTTTTAAAGATGTTAAATATATAAATGTTTCTCGTCTAATTATGAATAACACAAAAGAAAATTTAATACATTTGAATTTTTCATTACAACAATTGAAAGTAATGTATAATTTAGATAAAAATAATGACAATGATAATAATTTAATAAAAAGATTTTCAATAATTTGTTTAGGTGAGAAGTTGGATATTGAAAATTTATATCAATCATTAATAGAAAAAATAAAATATTGTATGGAGGTTTTTGAAAAAATTGAGGAAATTATTAATATTTTTTCCAATTATTATCCAAAAGAAAAAAGTGCTATAACGCAAGAGGTTAGATCAAAAAGAGAAGAAATCTTAAATAATACAATAAAAGATTTCCCTAATATAAAACAAATAAAAAATTTTGATAATTTATATTCAAAAGCACATGAAATTAGTAAATTGAAGAATTCAAAATTTTTTATTGAAATATTTCAAAAAAACAGGACTGATGAAAAAAATGATAATGATTCTTTAATATTAAATAAAACCAAAAAATTATTTTCTGATTTAAAAAATTTATTCAACTTAGAGACAGAAAATAATGTGGATTTATGTTTTTTAGAAAAAATCATTTCTGCAATTAAAAATCATGAAATTGAAAAAGAAATTAATATTCTAATTAATCATTTTCAGATAAATGAAAATTTAAATGAAAATTTATGTGAAAAATTGAAACTTTTAAATAATAAAAAAAAAGAAATTGAAAAATTGAATAAAATTGTTTTATTACTAAAAGATTTTAATTTAAATGATAAAAATGTTCAAGAAAATTTGGAAGAATTTATTAAACAATTAAAAAATAATCCTTCTTTAGAGGAATTAAATCAAATAAATATAAATTTAAATGATTTAAATTTAAACATTTTAAATCCACAATTAAATTCTGAAGCATTAGCAGTAATTGATAAAATGTATGAAAATCCAGAGTTGATAAAATTTATTATTAATAAAAATATTATTGATATTCATCAAATGGGAGAATTTATCGATGATTCAGAAGATGTTTATATAACAACATCTGACATAGCTCAATTAGAAAATTGTATGAAATTTATTCAAGAATTAAAACAAAATATGAATTCAGAAAAAGAATTTTTAAATAAATTTATATCTGTTGTTAAAAGAAAAAATTATAAGGACATTGGGATTAAATTTGAAAATTCAGCTGGAAAATATCATGATTTTTATGAATTATATACAAATCATTTAAATCCAAATGAATTAAATAAAGAACATATTAAAACAATTTATATGTCAAGTATCTTTAATTTAATATATTCATATCCAGAATATAAATGTAATGTACAATATAAAAATAATGGAAAAAAAGTTACAAAAGATTTTGATGAAATATTGGATTTACGAGATATTGCTTTGTTAAGAAAAAAAGACCAAAAAGAAGAAAGTTATTTTAAAATTTGTGAAGATTTTGCAAATAATATAAATGATATTCAAGAAATTTTAGAAATTTTAAGGATTATTGCATCAAAAGGATATTTTGAAGAAATAAATTATAAAATTCAAATTAAAAAGGGGATTGCCACAGGTTTTCAAAATAATGATTTAAAATCGAAAAATGAAAAAAAAAGTTTAAAAGAAATTATTGAAGAATTAAACTATATTAAAGAATTACAAAATAACGAAGTAAAATCAATATATTTATTAAATCCAATTTCTAGATTGGTTTATGGAAGACAAATTAACTATTTATATAAAATTATAACTGATCATGAAAGTTACCAAATCCAAACTTTTGAAAAAGTTTCAAATATTATTTTAAAATATGTAACAAATAATAATAACAAAAATAAAGTTGAGTATTTAGAACTTTTTGAAGAAGAATCACAATTAAAACAAATGTTTGAAGATGTAAATATTTATTTGAATAAATTATTAGAAATAAATTTTATTAATTTAAAAACAATCTATAATAAAGCAATTTTATTAGATAATAAAAAAAAAGGAATTTATACTCATTCATGTTTATTAGAAAATATAGAAAAAAATACAATTTCATGTTCTTTAAATTTAACAGGACACTTTCCTATAGCTCAAACTGTTTTATATTGTTCTAATTCTACTTCAGAAGAAGAAATAACTTCTTTTATATATAAAAGTGTTAAATCTGAATATAATACTTTATTTATTTTAATTAAACCAGAAATTTTGAGTATTGAAAAAAAAAATTTATTAATTGAATTGCTTAAAGAACTATACTCAGAAGAACCCCTTCAAATGGTTTCTTGCTTACTTTTTATTTATGTTAAAGGAAATAAAAATAAAGAAATAATTACAGAAATTGAAAAATTACCAAATCATAAATATTATGATTTTGAAGAAAAAAACATCAAAATCCAAAACAAAAAATTTCCCAACGTTAAAATTTATTCAAGTCAGAGATCTGGATTAGGTAAATCAACTTTAATAAAAAATACTTTTTTAGAAGAAGATCAAAATAATGAATATGAATATATTTATTTTCCATTAGGAGGAGATATTAATAGAAATGAAATCATTCAAAGATTATTAGAATTAACTGATAGAAAAATTGCTTTACATTTAGATTTATATGATACAAATAAAATAGAATTAATGAGTGAATTTCTTTTTTCATTTTTAATGTTAAGATATTATTCTCAAAATGAGAATATTTTTTATTATGGAAAAGAAATAAAAATAAAAGTTGAAATTCCAAATAGTTTCTTTAATTATCAGAAACTGTTTCCTATTTTTAATTTTTTTGAAAATATTTATTTAGAGCAAAATAATATGCCTAAATTGATTGTTTCAAATGATATTTTATCCAATATTCAAATAGTTTGTAATTATTTAAAAAATATAAACCAAATCAATGAAAGAGAAATTTTTATTGAGGGAATAAGTGAGTGTCGAACTTCAAATTGTATAGTTGCAGAATCAATAAATGAAAATGAATGTTCAAATCTTATTCTTCAAAACTTAATAAATGAAGAACCAAATTTTTATCAAATTGAATCTTATATTAATATTATTGCTGAACAATTATCTCTTTTTACTAATTCAATTTATTTAAATATCTCTCAATTAAATGAAATTAAACAAGTTAAAAAAAATTTAGATAATATCAGATATTTTTTTGTAAATTCATTAACTTTAATCACAAAACATTTTATTACTTCTTCCTATAATAATATTTTAAAAGGACAAGACATAACTTATTCTCAACAAAAAGGAAAAATTGCTCCAGAAAAAGCAAAAGAAGAAGCAATTAAAATTTTATTGAATAAAGAAACTTTTTCAATAAATAAAATTAGACCAAGTATGATTTTAATTAATGAAGATGGACAATCAATTTCAGAAATTGTAACATGTGAAGAAGACACAAACGAATATAAACTTTTAAGAGCAATTTATAATTCAGATTTAATTGATGAAAGAAGAGGAGTTTTAGATTATAGAAACTTAAAACCAGAAGAATTTTTAATTGAAGTGAAAAAAGTTTTAAACCTTTACAATCCTTTACATGAATACGATGATTCTTGTCCAAAAACTAAAGGAGGAAAAGAATTAAGACCTTTAAATAAAATAGTTGAATCATATATATTTACTGCAGATAATTTTATTAAACTAATTTTAATTTCGTTAAGACTTAGAACAAATATTCCTGTTATTATGATGGGAGAAACAGGATGTGGTAAAACTTCGTTAATAAGAATAATTGCAGAATTAAAAGATATTAAAATGCATACATTAAATATTCATGCCGGAATTGAAGATAAAGATATTATTAAATTTATTGAAGAACATAATTTATTGGAAGAAAGTTTAAATCCTGAAACAAACACTATTTGGGTTTTTTTAGATGAAATCAATACTTGTAATTCTTTAGGATTAATAAGTGAAATTATGTTAAAATATTCTTGCAAAGGAAAAAAAATTAAACCAAATGTTAAATTTATTGCAGCTTGTAATCCATATAGATTAGATACAAAAGAAAAAGAAATTATAGGATTATATGATGAATCAAAACATTTAGTTAGAAAATTAATATACAGTGTTAATCCATTACCTATTTCTCTTTTAAATTTTGTTTTTGATTTTGGAACTCCTGGAAATGAAGATATTAAAAGATATATTTCAAATATGGTTTTTCAAATTCTTCAAAAATTAATTTCTAATCAAGATATTTTAAAGAAGATTGAACAAATTGCAATAAACGCTATTTTTGATTCTCAAGAATTTATTAAAAATAATTTTGAAATCTCTTCAGTTAGCTTAAGAGAAGTCAGAAGATGGGGAATCTTATTTGAATGGTTTATTGATTTATTGAAAAAACCATATTTTTCTGATATTTTTAAAAATTCAGATGAAGAAATCTATTTTAATTCTTTAAATTTAAGTATTTATCTTTGTTATTATATAAGAATATTTAACAAATTGTTAAGAAAAGAATTTATAAATTTAATGAAAAATTCTTTCGGCAAAGATTTTAATTTTGAAACTTTTCCCAAAAAAATCCAAGATATAATTGCAACTGCAGTTGATTTAGATAAAGGAATTGCAAAAAATAGGGCTTTATTAGAGAATTTATTTTCAATTTTTGTATGCTTAAATACAAAAATTCCATTATTTATAATTGGTAAACCAGGATGTAGTAAATCTTTAAGTGCTCAATTAATATTCAAATCAATGAATGGCAAAGATTCATTCAATGAATTTTTTCAATATTTTCCAAAAGTATATTCAAAATCATATCAAGGTTCATTAACAAGTAATTCAAAAGGAGTTTTAAAAATATTTAAAAAAGCAAGAGCATCATTAAAAGATAAAAGATTTTCAAATGAAATAATATCATCAATATATTTTGATGAAATGGGTTTGGCTGAAATATCAAAAAATAATCCTTTAAAAGTAATTCATTCTCAATTAGAATATGATGAAAATAAAGAAAAAATTTCATTTATAGGAATTTCAAATTGGCCTTTGGATGCTTCTAAAATGAATAGAGGAATTCATCTTTCAATTCCAGAACCTGATGAAGAAGATTTAACTGAAACTGCTTTAGAGATTGCAAAATCTTATGATCCAAGATTAATTCAAGATTATAAAGAATATTTTGAATATTTAGCATCTACTTATTATAAATATAAAGATGAATTAAAAAATAATTGGTATACATTTGAATCCAAATTTGAAAATGGATTCAATAAAAAAAATATTAAAGAATTTCATGGAACAAGAGATTTTTATCATTTAATTAAAATTGCTTCTAAATTATTTATAAAGAGAAATTTTACAAATGATAGTTATGAAATTGAAAATATTTTAAATGAAAGTATCGAAAGGAATTTTGGAGGCTTGGATAATTCAATTAAAATTTTCAAACAAATTTTTAAAAAATATGTTCCTAATATTAATGAAATTAATGAATATGATGTTATGAAATGTGTAAAAAATAACATTCTTGATTCTAAAAGTAGATATCTTTTAATAGAAACAAAAAGCTCTATAAGTCATTTTTTAATAACATTAATTTTAGATAATTTAAAGAAAAATCATGTATTTTATTATGGAAGTAATTTTGAAGAAGATACTTTACAAGGATATTATAGTGCAAAAGTTTTAAATAAAGTACAAATTACAATGAGTAATGATAATGTAATGATATTAAAAAATTTAACAAGTATGTATCCTTCATTATATGATTTATTTAACCAAAATTTCAGAAAAGTAGGCGATAGTAATTATGCCAGAATAGCTTTAGGAGATTCAAATACTCAAAATTATTTTGTTCATGATAATTTTAGATGTGTAGTCCTTTTAGATAGAAATGAAATAGAGGAACAAGATCCCCCTTTTATTAATAGATTTGAAAAACATATTATAACATTTGAATACTTATTAGATAAAAGCCAAGTTAAAATTTCAAAACAAATTAATCAATTATTGAATGGTTTAATTGAAATAGACAATAATACATTAAAAATTGATTTAAAATCTGAATTACTTAACTGTGATTTAGAAGAAATACAAGGAATAATTTATCAATTATCAGAAAATATTAAAAAAGAAGGAAGTCAAAATAGTTCAAAAGATGAAATTAATTTAAATGAAATTGAAATAGATGATGAAATTGATACTTCATCAAAAAACAATAAAAACAATAAAGAAGAATTAATAAAACTTGTTTGTTCAAAAGATTATTCTTATAAAGAAAAAATTTTTGAAAAAATAATCCCAACATTTTCACAAGATATAATCTTCTTTGCAAAGAATTCCAGTTTTGTTCAAAGATATAAAGAAGAATTTCAAAAAATTTTAGATATTTATCTTGAAGAAGAACATTTACATAAAAATTTAAAATTATATTTAAAAAATATTAATACTAATAAACATATAATATATACTTTTTCAAATATTTTAGATTCCATTTTTGGTGTTAAAAATGAAATAAAAAAAATTGAAAACAAAGAATTTGGTTTATTTTCAAAAGAAAAGACAAGAAATTTTTTTGTAGATCAATATAATTCAGAACGTGCAATTGATGAATTAATTTTAGATTTTTACTCCAATGAAAATTATAATTTATGTGTATTTCATTTTGATGTTTATGATTGTATTCATTTAAATCATATTAATTATTTGATTGAAAATAATGAAAATTCCTTGAAAGAAATTATAGATACAAAATCAAAAGTTATTATCTTTATTATTCATTTAAAAAGAATACCAACAGAAAAAGAAAACAATAATATTGAAAGAAATGAAAGAATACATAATGAATATTTAATTTCTCATTTAACAGAATGGAAACAATTTTTTATTGATAATTTAAATGGAATTGATTTAAGTTTAAAAAAAATATTCGAATCTTCAAATATTGAATTATTCAATAATAAAGATTTAATAGATTTAAATGAAGAATTTACAAAAGATTTATATCATGCATTTACATTAATATCTTATAATTATAAAATTAATTTTAGTGATATAAAAAATGAAGATTATATTCAAAAAATATGCGAATTTATTGACAATGATGAAAAACTAAAATTCAGCATTCAAAATTTAATAAAAAATAAAATTAAATGTATTAAAGATAATATTATAATGAAAATATTTACTGATTATAATTTTGAAGATAATGATGTTGATTTAATTTCAGTAATAATTAAATATTTAAAGTCAATTTATAATATGGAGCTTACAAACACTCTTATTCATCTTGAAAAATATAATATTTTATCAACGAAGTTATTAAATGAAGAAGAAATGAAAAATGAATTTTTGGATAATATTTATTTAGATTATATTAATAAATTTGATTCTTCTTTTGAAAATTATTCTACTTTTTCCCAAGTTGTGAAAGTTAATTTAATTTTAGGAATTTCTTATCCTTGTTGTATAGTTGTTTTTAATGAAATTAATAAGTATACAAATACTTTAATTGAAAATTATTTAGAGAATGAATATAAATTTAGATATGAACAGTTAGAAAATATGAAAGAGTATTTTGATGAAAAACAAAATCTTGAAAATAATATACAAAATGAATTTGAGAAAAAATATTTTTCAACATTATTTAAAAATAAAGAAAACAATTTAAATAAAAATAAATTAGAAGAAATTTTATTCAAAGATTATATGATTTATTATTTATCTAAATCAAATAAAAATTTTTCAAATAAAAATATATTAAACTTTTTTAAATGTTTATTTGAATTATTTCTAACAAGAAAAGAAAATGAAAACAATGATGATAATTATGAAAAAGAAGAAGAAATTCCAATTTATTCTTTTAAACATTTAGCAAATTTTGTTTTATTTATTGAATCATATAAAGACTTCATTTATCCTATATGTGAATTTATTTGTTCTTTAGATTCATACATAAATGATTTTTTAACATCTGTAATTTCAACAATTTCATCTAAATATTTTAAAATGAGAAATAATATTTCGTATGTAAATGATATATTCTTTAATATATTTGAATCTGTGATTTACTCTATTCTACACATTAATCTAGAATTTAAAGAAATAATTGATGAAAATTTTGAAAAATTTTTAGATGAAATAAAAATTTTATCACATATTTTAATGAAAGCAAATATTGAATTACGTTTAACATTAAAGCAAATTTTATATTTATTTGATTTTATTCAAGTTAAAGAAATTTTAGGTAAAAATGGGATTCCATTAAAAGAAAATTTACAAAAATACTCTAATATATTAAAAAAACAAAATAAAAAATATTTGTTACCTAAATATATGAATGAAAATGACATAAATCAAAATATAGAAGAACAAAATGAAAAAGAAATTATTAAAGAAGAATTTGATTTTTTGAATGAAAAAATCTCTCATTTAAAAGAATACCAAGATTTAATTGTAAAATTATTAAATAATAAAATGAAAATATCAAAAAATGAAGAATATAGAGTTGAATTATTAAAAATTTTATGCTCAAATAATTTATTTATAGTTAAATCAAAAATTATTTTTGAAACAATTCTTAAAAAATTTAGATTTTGTCCAATAAATAAGGAAAAGAAAGAAAATAATAAAAATGAAGAAGAAGAAGAAGAAGAAGAAGAAGATGAATATGATGATGGAACTGGAGTAACATTTTTAAATGAATTTGAAGACGAAAAAAACAATTTAATGATACAATTTTTAAATCAAACAAATAATATTTGTTTAGATGAAATTTTATTATCATTATTTGATGGGAAATTTTCAAATTATTTTGAACATAAAAAAGCAAAAGAAAATTTAATATTAAATCAATCTTTAGATATTTTAAAAAAATGTGTTAATTATATTGAAAATCAAAAATGCAAAATTTCAGAAAATAATAAATTAGGAATTTTATATTGTATTTCATATATCAAATATTATTGTTATCATTTTAGTAAAATTGTTTACGATGAAGAATTTGAGGAATTACCCAAAAATGAAATTTATGGGTTTTTGAATGGTTCAAGTGAATTTAGAAAAATAATTAAGATATATATTCTTAAAATATTAAATTTGATTATTATAGGTAATTATAATACATTTCATGATTTTATAAATGAAAATCAATTATTTTCCAATGATTTTGATTTTAATGAAAAAGTTCCATGTTCTTTAAATTTTTTATTTATTCAAAATGATACGTATAATTATTATAAAGATTTAAGAAAAAAATATGTTTTATGTAAGATGGAAAACTATAGAACAACAAAAGATATATTAAAAAGTATAAATGAAAATCAAATACTAAATTTTTATGATTTATTAATAAATGAAGAAATATCAAATATTCAAACTAATTTTAAAGATGCTTTTCATAATAAATTATCTCGTTTTACTTTAGATATTTTAAATAAACTTAATTTGCCATCTCTTTCCAAAAATCTTATTTCTATTTACTCTAATTACAATTCTTTGAAAAAACAATTACCTTCAATCCAGAAGATATCTTTAGAAAATTATGAAATGTTATTATATTCTCACAAATTCTCTTTAATATGTTCTTTTTCAAAGCAAAATTCAATTTATTCGAAAATACTTAATCCTGACATTCTAACTAATATATCAAATATATATATTCCAGGAGGGGAACCAAAATATTCACCAATTATACAATCAACTCAACAAATTCAAAAATATCTTCAAAATGGAAATGATGCAATTTATATGTGTAGCTGTTATTTTTGGTATACTATTGGTAATTGTGGAAGGCCAACTGTAACTTTCATTTGCAAAATTTGTGGACAAAAAATAGGAGGAACTTCTCATATTTTAGAGAAGAGACCAGGACACGTCAGAATTGTCAATGAAAATCAAATTCCAAATGATGGTACTAACTATAAAACATTAAATCAATTGATAGCAGAAGCTGAAAATGAAAAAAAAATCCAAATAAAAGGATTTACAAAAATTCCAAAAAGCTTTTTCTTTGAACAAGAAAAAAAAGTCAGAAATATGAGTAATGTCACATATAGAGTTTTGAGTTTTATTTTTTATTCCTGTATTTATTATAATGAAAAATTAGGATATTTAAAATCAGAAGATTTACATAATTTTTACTTTTCTGATGAAAATGAACAGGATAAATCTATTGAATATATTTTAATAGAAACTTGGAAAATTTTAAAAGAAGAATTATTAAAAAGAGAAATTGAAAATATTCAATGTTTTATAAATATGATAATCCCAGAAATTTCAAAAATTATATTTGATAATGATAAAACTATGACCAATCCAGATGAAAGATTTGCTTTCGAAGAATTATTTAATCAAGTAATAGAAAACGCAATTTTAAATTATCAAGATTATTATATTATTTATATAAAAAACAATAAAGAAATACTTGAAATGAAAGATGATAATATTAAATCAATATTACAAGAAACTTCTGATTTAACTTCTTTATCCCCTAAAATTTATCCTTTAATTAATTATTTTACTGCAACAAATTATCCTAATTATAAAAAATTTTTAGACCAATTGAGTTTAGTTCCAAATTTTGAAATTCAATATCCAGTTATTTCTAATTATTTAAATATTCAAACAGAAAACATAAAATTTTTAATGAGTTTTCATAAAATTAATCCATTTGTTACTTATATGCTAGATAAATATTCAAATAAAATTTCAAGAGAAGAAGCAAAAAAAATAAAAATAAAAGAAGAATTGGAAAAGAATGAAGATATGAAAAAATTATTTAATAATTTTAAAAAAGGGTGGGAAAATATTTATAATGATTTATCGAATTATGATTGTCATGGTCAATTACCTCCAAAAAATATAAATGAAAATGATTGTTTAGCTTATTGTTTAAATGATAATTTAGAAGATGATTATGGTAAATATATTGCAACTGCATATAAAGATATTATTACTTATCAAAATTCATTTTTAAAACCTTTAATTGAAAATAATTCAAATAATGAATATTTATATCCTTATTCAAATCAAATTAAGAAAGAAATTATTGTTCAGAGAGCAAGTGAAAAAGAAGTAGTTTCTTTAAAAATTAAGAATGATATTTTTGAATCATTTGAAAATTTAATATACTGTTTTTCATTCAGAAATTGTTTTAAAGAAAATGGAGATATTTATTATTTAAATTATAAAGAAATTAAATTTGATTTTTTTTCAATTGAAGTTGAACTTTCAAAAATTATATTGCCTGAAAAGAGATTATTTTCAAATGAACAAAATCAAGATTTTATTATTTATGCTTTTGAAGGATTTAATGAAAATGAATCTATAATATTAAATTTCAAAGAAAAAATTAAAGAAGTTAAATTATTATCAAATGAAGAAAAAGCTAATTTATCAAATTTAATAGAAAGAATCGATTATAAATTAATTTTATTTAACTTACAATCATTATTCTTGTATTTTACAAATAAAAGAAATATTTTAGGAGATGAAGTATTAATAGATGAAATTAATCAATTACCAAAAAAAATAGTAAAATTAGATGATGATTTTATTAATATTTTCCAACATCCCCAATTTAAAATTAGATTAAATCAATTAATTGATTGTTATGAGTATATTGAATTTTTAAATTATGATAAAATTTTAGCAAATGTTTCTAAAAATGTAAACAATGATTTAGAGAAGAACCAAATTGAAAAATTAAATCAACATTTTGAAAGAAATAGTGAACTTTTAATTAGTAAAAGAGAGTTAGGAGAAGCTGTTCGAAAATTTATTTCAAGATTCTTAGTTGGAGAAAGATTTAAAAATTTCGATTGGAATATATTTATTTTATTAAAACCACATAGTGAATTATGGAATGAAAAAATTATTACTGAGCAAAATGAAAATCAATTTAATGAAGAAATTGAACAATTAGAAAAAATTAATATTACAATTAAACAATCAATTGATTTTTATGAAAAATTAGGTGGAGAAAGAATTGAAAATAACCAATCAATCAACAATAATAATATTAGAAAAAAGAAAGGAAGGAAGAAAGCTAAAACAAATGTTGATTATTAATATAATTAAATTTTTTATTTTTGTTTTTTTTAATTTATTTATATTTATTAAAATTTATTTCTTAAATAAATTCTTATTATTTACAATAAAGGAGTTTGAAAAAATAATTAACACTTTTGAAGGAATTTAGTATTTTACTTTAAATTTTTTAATATTAATTAATAAATTAAATATTAACACTTTTAAAGTTATATAAAATGATTATTTTTTCTTTTCAAAGTGGAAACTATTTATTATAAAAAATTACAATTTCAAAAAATGATAATCAAATCTTATTATAATTAAAAAATCAAAAATCTTTTTTAAATTGCTTAACTTAAATAAATGGATTATTAATCTTTTTATTATTTTTTGAAATCCATTGATTTTCTCTTTTTTATATGTAATAATAATAAAGAAATTATAAATTATTTAGAATCTTTTTCTATCGTCACATTTATAAATTGTGTCAATAGAATCATTCATTTTATTTCCAATATTTATTTAAGATTTTTTAAATAATCATAGATTTATTTTGACAATTCATTTTTTTGGTATTTTTTTAAAGAATTTAAAAAAGGAATATCTTACTGGACTCAAAATCTTTCAATATATATATTCGATCTTAAATCTTCGATGATTATTTATAAACATTTTTTATTTTAACTTATTTTATTAAATATATTTAACATTTCTTAGAATAAAGGCCAGATCTCTAATGTTTAAATTAACAACTTATTGAAATATCTCAAATAATTTTGTTAATTCTTAAATTGAATAATTAAAAAATTACTTAAAAAATATTATCATTCATTTACTTTTATTTTGAAGAAGAAACTTTTTTCAAAAATAATGTTTAATATGATTCAAAGTAATAATTGAAATTATATCTCAAGAAAAATCTAAATAAACTTTTAATATAAGGAATATTAATATAAAAGAGACATAAATATATATTAATGAGTTTAATTAAGTTAATAAAAATGGTATTCTTAATTTCTATTGATTCATCCTATAATTTGGTACTTTTCTTTTAAAATAAAAGAATATATGTAAAGATATCTTTTTTTTCATTTTTTATTTCATAAATAAGAAGAAAAATATTTGGATATTTCTTAAAATTAAATACATACTGGATTAATAAATAATAAGAATCTCAAATACAGAAGATATGATTTAATCTAACAAATTTATATTAAAAAATTTTATGAATATAAAAACAACAATTTAATTAGAAAAAATGTGGATTTATAAAAAAGAATGAAAAATAAAAGAATAATATTTTTATTTTAGGAGAAAACTATTAAAAAAGATTAAAAATTAAAAATTTTAATTAATATTTTTCTATTTTAATAACATTTAAAAAAATAATTTATCTATATAAATCACTAATTTTAAATTAAATTATATCAATAGTTTTTAATATATATTTATTTTAAACAGGAAAAACATTTAATAATAATTTTTGAAATAATAATAATATTTAATTAAAATTTTAAAATAATAAGTTTTTTTGTATTTTAAATAATAATAAAATTTAAGTAAATATTTCTAATAATTTAAACAATAGGTTAGAAAAGATTCATTAAAATTCTCCATTTCAAGTTTGTTTCCTCCTAAGACTTCATAAAAATTAATAGCTTGATTAACATTAACAGAAAAAGAATTGAGCATATTTTCAAATTCTAGATCAAATTCTGGATTATGAAATATATCTTTGGACCAAAATTCTTCTTTTGATTGAAAAAAATATAATAAATTTTCAAATTCTTTAATTTCTTTTTCCTCTCTTTTTCCACCAAAAAACCTCATAACCAATTTTCTGACTGCTGGAACAATTAACTTTTTGGAAAATAATTTTCCATGATTATAAAATATATATTTATTTTATTAATTTCTTCTTGTTGAATATCTATAACAAATTTTAATTTTTAAATCAATTCTTTATATCGTTTTTAGTATTACTCATAATCTTATATTATCTGTTTCATTTAATAAATTCATATTATTTAGAGTTTTATCTCATTTACAATTTAATTAAGAAATATATAATTATAGTTAACAAATTTTCTTTCATTAACATTTATCTTCAAGATTTTATTCTTTTAAATCATCAATCTCACTTAATTAAATTTAAAATTAATTTCTTTATAAAAATACAAATATATAGTTTCACCATTATAATGATATTCTTTATTTAATAAACAAAAATAATCATCCTATTCTCCAAAGATCAGAGCTAAATATAATATTTTCTCCATTAAAATTTCAATTAAATGAGTTCCTTTAATTGATTTAATACTTTATTTATCTAAAAATATTCTTTAACCGCAATCGCGTAATTTAAATTAAACATTTATCCAATCTATCTGAAGATCTCAAAGCATTATTTTTATTTTAAATGTCTATGCGATATTTTTTTTATTATTTTAAAAGTTATATTTAATCGATAACATAATTCCATTTATAAAAAATAATCTTTGGTATTAATTGTTTCTTTAACTTAAATACTATTTTAAGTTTTAATTTTATTCATAATTTCAGAGCTGATTTCATTAAATTATTTTATTTTAGTTTGTCAATTTATTTAATTGTTATATTATTTTTTTGTTTCTTTGATTTGAGCATTATATATATATATATTTCCTTAAATTCCATTACCTATTCTTTCTAAATTTGAATATTTTTTTTCATCTTTTTACATCAGAAGCATTTATTTTTTTATTTTATATTTTTTTACAATATACTTAATTAATTTTTGAAAAATGTTTTTAATAATAAAGAAATTATGAATTGATTTTAGGACTTTGTCATATGTAATTAGAAAAAATTAAATATAAACAATGACTAATTAAAATTTATCTAAGTGTAATATTTTTGGTATATTTTTTCTTTAAATTATAATCAATTATATTTGCAGAAATGGGAGCTATTAATCTGACCAAATAGGAATGTAAAAGAGAATTATCTAATATAGCTATATTATGACTTAAAACAAAGGAATTTAATTAGAAATTTTATTTTAAAAATATGGAAAATCAAAAAAGGAATTTGAAAAATAATATACCTTTTATATAAATTAATATAAATAACTTAAATTTTTCTTTTTATGTTAGTGTTCCATTAAAAATCAATTTTCATTGGTATTCAAATGTTTGAATGAAATTTAAAGTAAAAATCAAAATTATCATAGTTACAAAAACAATGATTCTAAATACAACGGGTATATGCGATAAATATTTGTATTTTTGATTGAAAAAAAGAAAAATTAAGTTTTATGAATAAATTTATTTTATCTATAATCATACAATTTCTAAATTAATAAAGTTATTTATTAAAAATAATAATAAATTGAAAAATAATAAATATAAAACTTCGCTATTTTTTATTTTAACTTTTAACTTAATTTGAGTTTTTTGAAGTTGTATAATTTTGAATGGTAGATATTAATATATAAAAAATAATATCTTATTCTTAAATTATAGAAATTAAAAATGTTTTCAAAAAAACAACAATATTTTATGAAGATAAAATCATTTTTAATATGAAACATTATTAAAAAGTAGATAATGATAATTAGATAGTACTCTTTTTTTTTGAAATACATTTTTTATTGAAGAATTCTATAAAATTTAATGCCATTAAAGTCTATTTCACGAAAAAATGAACTTAAAAAAAGTTAAAATTAAAAAATATTAAAGAATTTTTAAATTGAAACTATTAATTTTATGAATATTAACCTTGAATTAAAAGAATTTGAAAAATTTTTATTGGAAAATTATGGTAATAATAATGAGGAAGAATATAAGCATTTCATTGATTTAATGAAAAATAAAACTAATCTTTTTGAAGAAGAATATGATTTTTTAAAAAATAAATTAAAAAATAAGAATTCAGATTTGATTATAAAATTTTTAGAAATTAAAGTAAGACAACACAAAGAAGAAGAATACTATAAAAAAATATTAGAAATTGTTCTTTCAGACAAAGAACTTATATTAAAAGGAAAATATATTTTTAACATAATCCTTGATAAAAATATAATTAGTCCAAAAATAGGAAATGAAGAAAATAAAGAAAAATTAAAACAAAATTTCTTAAGTTTTACAAATAAAGAAAACAAATTATTTGAAATTTTAGAAAAAGAAAAAAATCTTGAAAATAATATTATAATTGATGAAATTTTATTATATTTATTTGAATCTTATGTTAATAGTTATTTTGACTCAATTAAAGGAGAAGAACAATTTATAATTAAAGAAACTTTATTTGGTTTATCTTTAGATTATTTAGATAAAAGTTTAACTTTCATTGAGTCAGTTTTGAAAAA
>JAJJLU010004054.1:0-19631 GCA_023807065.1 Isotricha intestinalis
TTAAACTAATTGATTTAATGATATTTAGATAAGAATCTTCAAAATTAATATTAATAAAAGAATCACAAAACAAATCTATATTGTTTTTTTCGAATAAGAAACTATAAGTTTTATTTACTCTATTAAATAATTTATCAAAATGATCAAAATAATAAAATGAATTATTACTTAAAACTGGTTCATTTCTAAATAGAATATTTATCATAAATTCTTTCAAAGACATATTACTTTCTACATTCCACAATCTCAGAAAAGAAATATCAATAATTTTTCTATTAAAAGATACTTGTAATATGATTAATATTTCTAATATGAAATTAGGATAATCATTAAACGTAAGTTTTTGAATTAATTTTACCATTTTAGGAATGAAATTTGAATTAAATAAATATAAACCTCCTGCAGTAGTTGTACAAAATAATAAAGTAATTTTTAAAATATAATTAAGATAAACAGATAAAGTGTTATCTTTATTAGGATTTTTTTTAAGTATTTCAAGTACTTTATCCATTAATTTTAATGGATATTCTATTTCAATAATATTTCGAAGAAAAGAATTGAAATCATATGAATAAAGATCATCCATATTTTCATATTTTAATTTATATAAATCAAGTAATTTCTTAATAATAACTAAATTTCTATCTGAATTATTTTTTTTCCATTTTGTTTTTTCATTTACAATAGATATAATATTTTGATCAATCAAATTAAATATTTCAGTATCTGAATCAAATCCATCAAAAATATTTTCATCTTTTTTTTTTTCTTCTGAATCACTATTACATAAAATATTTTCATCTTTTTTATTTTTTTTTTTTTCTTCTAACGCATAAGAAGAAAGTAATGTTAGAATTATTTGTTTATTTTCTTCAAAAAAACGAAACCTCAAAAGAGGATAACTTAGAATAAGGCATTTCAAAGTTCTTCCAATTCTTATTCTAGGATTTATAAAATTTTTTGTTCCTTCAAATAATTTTTCAAGTAAAATTTTTGCCGGTTCATTAGATTTATCCAATAAAGATATTCTTTCTGTGCTTCCTTTTTGAATGTAATCTGAAAAAATTTCACAAATCTGATTTATGAAAATAAAATTAAGATTCTTTTCAAAAAATTTTGAAAGCTCATCATTTCCTTTGAATTTTTGTAAAATATAATCTAATGAACAAAAACCAAATGAAAATATTTCTTGAGGAACATGTTTAGTATTTAAAAGATGAGAACATATGAATTTATAATCAATACCTAAATTTTGAAGAAATTGAATGACTTCATTTGATTTTAAATATTTTAAAATAATATCTTTCCTATAAACTTCAGTATAAAAAGATTGAGCATAAAAATCAGTATAAGCATAATATAAAGAAGGAACTTTATCATTAAAAGGCAATTCCAAATTAAATATAAAAGTAGGTGATTCATTTAAATCTAAATATTGAAAAATATAAGTTCTACAATAAAAACGCATAAATTTGCCAAACTTTATTTGCCCTTTATAATTCTTAAGAGCTTTAAATGCTTTTTTATAAAGATCATCATTATATTGTAATTGAACAAAAAAAGCTCTTAAATAATTATCAAGTAACATATATGAAATAATTTGTAAAATTTTCTCATCATCTTCTTTACCTTTAATTAAAACTTCAATTTTTTTTTTGATTAATTGATTTCTGAATTCGTTGTTTAAAACTTCATTTTTTAAATCAACAATTTTTTTAATTTCGTTTTTTTCATCTGTGTTTACTTTTAAACTATTTTTATAATGAAAAATATCATGATTCTCAATAGAACAAGCACAAATTTTACTATTAGTTCCACTAAAATTAATTTCTAGTTCTGTAGAAGATTTATATTTCAAACAATTATCATTGCACCATTGACAAATCATAATATCATTCATAATTTTAATCATTTTTATTTTATGATTCCTCATTCGAATTTCAAGCAATTGAGTAAGACCATCTGGATTATCCATTATTTCTTCTAAAAATTTATTTAAACAACAAGGAAGATTATCTAATTTATTAATTTGAGATTTAACATCAAATTCTTTTATTAGTGTTGCTTTTAAATATTTAGAAAATTCTCTTGTGTATCGAGATTCACTTGTATTAGGTTGAATAAGTGATTCTAAGGATTCTCCTTGATTCAGTACAAGTAACTCGCCTGTTTCTTCATCTTTTTCTTTCATTTTATAAAAATCAGTAATTAGAAATTTTATAGTAAAATTTAATTAATATATTAATTTTGACAAAAATTTTTGATATTCTTTTTAAGGATTAAACCCACAGTATATAATTCTAAAAATTATAAACAATTTGAAATATAATTATGTTTGAGTAAATTTTTCTTATCAAATTAAAGTTAAATTATAAATAATATTCAAAAAATATATAATTATACATGGAAAATAAAGGCATAAAATTATTATTTAATACTATTTTTTCTTTAATTTCAATTAATTATTTTTTAAAAAACTATGAAAAATAAATGAATTGGAAAAAAAATATATGATATCCAAAGATGAACCAAATCCAATAATAAAGTAAATTAATGAAAAAACTAAGATTATTATTGATTTTTTTGAATTATATTATTATTAAAATAAAAGAAAAATAAAATATAGGATAATTTATCTAAATTAGAAGATGATTCAATTACAAAATATAAAATAAGAGATGAAGTAATTTCTTTATTTCTTTTAACATATTTCTCACTCCCTAAAAAAGAATTCTTTTTAGTTTTCCTAAGAGAATTGTGAAAAAAAGAAATCAATTAACTTTGAAAAAGACAGAAAGAAACATTGAGAAAGATTACTAATATTAATTTTCTTAATAAATTTTTGGAATAATTAAAAGATTAAGAAAAAATAGAAAAAACATGCTTAAAAAAATATAATTGTTAATTCAATGATAAAATAATATAGAAATATGTATATTAATATCAATTATTAAAAAAAATTTTATTTCCCTAAAATCATAACTGAAACTTTATGAAATTTGTCTTTAGAAAATTTTCTTTGAGTACTTTGAAAAATTGTTTTATTAATATTATCAACAAAAACACAAATATCTCTTGCACATTCTTTAATTATATTATCATTTAAATTATTTTCTTCTTCAATTAAATACCATTTTTTATTATAAGATTCTTGATAATTTTCCATTTTAAAAAATTTCATAACAACATATGCACAAGCACAAGAAATAATCGAAGCTTTATATTTAACATATTTATCATCTATTAAAAAACTTTCCATTAAATATTTTCCCATATAAATTTTTGTTTGATCAAATTCTAAAAAAATTGAAATTAATTCAAAGAAATTTAAAGGTGTTGGAAATAAAAAAGAAAAATTTAATTTTTTTAATATATCACTTTCCATTTTAATAACATCTTCTTTTGAATAAGAATTATCTGTTATATAAATTAAATCATTTATTTTTGGAATATCAATTTCTTCATGTTTACATGATATTAAAATTGAAGAAATTCCTAATAATTGAAATTTATTTTTTGAAATATTTTCTAATGATAAATATTTATTTAAAATATAAATAATCATATATAAAGTTTCTTCTTTTAATTTAAATTTATAATGAACATCTATAATCCAATCTATTAATACACTTCTTATATTTGAATTTATTTCTTCTTGATTTTCTAAAAAATTTTTTATTATTATTGGATTTTTTTCTTCTTCTAAAAGTAAATTTTTATATATTGAATTTAAATAATCTTTTGGAATTTGAGGATTATTTATTTTTTGTAAAATATTTTTTGGAAAATACTTTTTTTTCTTTTTTATTTTTTCTTCTAATGAAAAAGGTTTTATTTCTTTATTATTAATATTATCTTCATTTATTAAATAATTAGAATTATTATTATTTGTATTTATTTTAGAAATTAATTTCTTATTTTTACTATTTTCTCTGTTTGTAATAAGAGAAGAAATATTTTTTTGTTTATTTTCTAAAATTTCTATTATTTTTACTATTTTTTGTAATTCTTCTAAATTTATTCCATTTTTTTTAATTATTTCTATTCCTTTTGATAATGAAGGAAATTTTTTATAATCTTGAATTATTTTTTCAGTTTTATTATTTTGAACTTTTATTTCATTTGAAAAACTTATTTTCTTTAAATTTTTTTCTTTACTTACATTAAAACTTTCATTTTTAATTAAATTATTTTGACTATTATTATTAAATAAACTTTTTTCTTCATTTCTAAAAAAATAAAATTAAATTTTACTCTTTTATTTCATTACTTTCTGAGCTTTTATTATAAATAAAATTATTATTTTCATAAGAAGAATAAAAACAATCATTTGAATAATAATTTTCATTTGAAATTGTTCCTTTATAATTATTATAATTTAAAGTAAAATTTTCATTATCATTTGAATTACTTCTTAAATTTTCTTTATTTTTTTTTAACTTTATTGAATTTCTATTACTAAAACATTTTGAACCTGAAGGATACTTTTTAATATATATTTGATTATTAATCTATATTAAAAAAAATTTAATTTTACTTTTAAAGAATTTCTCCCAGTAAAACAATTTTTTGAAGTATTTAATCTATTTTTTGAATAATCTTCTTTTTCAAATATAATTTTTTTACTATTATTATTTCCAATAAATATATTTTCTTTATTTTCATTTTCTTCTGTTTCTTTTTGAACTGTTGTATGTCTTGGTTGAGGAATAAAAATTTTTCTTGTTTTTTGTCTTGGTTTTTTACAAAGCATAAATATTTAATTTATTTTTTCTTTATGAAATATAATTAATTGTTTTTAAATATTTTTTATTTTATTTTTTTCTAAATCAAGCTCTTTAAATTACATAAAAAAAATAAAAATAAAATCAAATTTTAAAGGGAAAAATATTCAACAATCAATAAATCCTTTTTTTTAATTAATATTTTTTAAATATCCTTTAATTATTTTCTCGGTTTTTATTGTTATTATAATTTTAACTTCCAATAAAATTTAAAAAGTTTACTTTTAAAAAATATTTCTTTTTTTCTTCATCAGTTAAAATTTTTTTCTTTATCTGTTTTAAGTCTAAATTTTTTATAATCTTTTAAATAAAGAGTTTATGCTAATTCAGTTTTTTCAATTTCAATATTATTAACTTCTTTATTTTCTTTTATTATAGATTCTCTATATCAAAAATTACATTTATTATTTTTTGTTTCATTTTTACTTTTACAATTTTTACAAATTCAAATATCACTTGAAATAAGATTATTATCTATAATTTTAGATTCTAAAATAATTTCTTTTTAATTTGTTTTAATAATTTTGAATAGCATTAAACTTCAAATTTAAATTAAATGAATTTGAAATTATTGAATCACATAAATTATAATTATATAAAGATTTATTTGTTCTAATTTTTTCTTTTTCAAAACATAATTTATAAATTTCATCGTATTCTTTAGCTTGAAAAACTTCAAATTTATCAATTTCTTATTCTAAAAATAAACTTTTAAGTTGATATAAAGGATTTAATATGTCTTCTTTTTCAAAATTAAATTTATTTATTTCTTCTTTTATTAAAGGAGAATGATATAATATTTGAATTATATAAAACAAGAATTTGTTTTTTTCATAATTTCTAAAGGAATAATAGTTATTAATTTTTTTTTCTTCTTCTTTTTTTTTTCTTCATTTTTTACTTCTTTTTTCACAGTTATATTCTTTTTAATTGTATTATTAATTATAGTTTTTTATTTTCTTGAGATTTATTATTTTCTTTTTTAGTTTCATAGATATTGAATTTTTATCACTTTTATTTACCTCTTCTTTTTTTTTATATATATTCTTTTATTTTATAAATTAGTCTTTATTATTTAATTTAATATTTTTTTTTTATTTATTAATTTTAAATAATAGAATATAAATAGTAATAAATCTCTAATTTATATTAAAAAATTTTAAAATTTAATTAAAAAAAAAATTAATTTAATTATATAATTGAAAATAAATGAAAAAATCAAGATCATTAAAAGTAAATCAAAATATTGCACAAATAAATCAAAATTTAAATAATCCAAATGTAAATAAAGTCACCAGAAATTTTCAAAATAATATAAATAAAAACAGTATTCCTTCTTATCATTTGAGTAAAGTTTCTTCGAAAGAAAAAGATGATTTTTTTGAAGATTTTCAAAAAATAAAATCTTACTTAATTTCAAAAATAAATATTGAATTGAATAATAAAGATTTAAATATTCAAAATATTTTAAACAATTTAATTTCATTGTTTAATAATTTACAGAATGAGCTTTTTAATAATAGAATAAAAAATAAAAATTTAGAACAAAATAAATTTAAAGAAATTATTGAAATTAATCTTCAAAAAATTATAAAATATTTATCTGATATATTTAATAATATAGATTTAAACAGGAAAAATTTTTTTGAAAAAGTAAATTCAAGTTTAGAAAAAATAAATACAATATTTTTAAAAAATATTTTAAATAATCAAAATAACATAATATCAACAAATAAAATAGAAAATAATTTTTTACAAAATAATAATGTAATAACCTTAATAAATTCAATTTCAAAATTAATAAAATTATATATGACAAAAGAATCAATATTAATAAAACAAATAAGAGAAAATTATTCAAAATTAAATATAATAAAAAATATAACAAATGATATAGAAGAAAATGGATTAAATTTTTTTAAAGAAGCAAAAGACATATTTAAAAAATTAAAAGAAATTCAAAATTTTTCTTCAAAACAAATTTTATTAAGTCCAACTTTAACTTCAGGATTAAAAACTCTTAATAAAAAAAATTTAAAAAACTCTAATTCTTTAAATCACTTTAATCCAAAAACAAATTATAATTTTTTTAAAATTAAAAATAATGATTTTAATAATATGAAATTATTAGCTGCTTTAGGAACAATAAATAATTCTTTTACAACAAATTCTTCAAATAACTTTTCTAATATTTCAATTGAAAAAGAATATTTAAATACTAATCCAAGTACTTCAATTATTAATAATGAAATTAGAAATAAATTAACTTATAATTTAAACACAAGTGTTGAAAAAGATAAAGAAAAAAATTCTAATTTAAAAAATAGTTTTATGAGTGTTAAAACTGATACAAAATATTCTGAGGATAATATTTCTTTTAATAAAAATAATTTAGGGTTAAATTTAGGAAAACAAATTTTAGAGTTTTTTCAAGAAATGAATAAATTACAAAAAGCTATTGTTCAAAAAAAAAATAATATTCATTCAATGAAAAAAAAATTTGAAATCACAAAAAAAAATATAGAAAATTTTGCTTTAAAAATTCAAAGAAATTATTATAAACAAAATAATAATAAAAATAATATTTTTATTGTTGATGATGAAGATAAAAAAGATATAAGTAATAATGATAATTCAACCGAAGTAAAAAAAGAAAAAATATATTATTTAAAAAAAAATGATAAAAGCATAAATAATAATAATAATTCTAAATTAAAACAATATGAAAATTTAATCAAAGTTCAAAAAGAAAAAATAGATAATTTAACACAATCAAATGAAACTTTAATTAAAGATAAAAAAAGATTAAATAATGAAATTTTTAATTTACAAAATCAAATTGATGAAATAACAAAAATAATAAATGAAAAAACCCAGAATTTAAATTTAAAATCAAATAACAATATTTTAGAAAAGTTAAAAGAAATTTTTGATTCTAACAACAATAACATAACTTTAATGAATACAAATAACAATAATAATAACAATAATAATAATAATAATAGTTCATTAATAAATATTCCAAATGAAAATAATGATAATGATAAAAATAATAATAATAATTCTGTATTAAACCAAAATTTAGAGAATAATAAAAATAGTAATATTAATTCATCAAAAAATATTAAACAAGAAATAGAAAATGGAAGTACAATGAATAAATATTATGAAGAAAATATTCAATTAAAAAAATTATTTCAAGAATGTATAAATATTATAAATATAATAGTTAAAAATAATTCAAAAAAATATTCTAATATAGAATTTCCTTCTTTAACAGAAGATTCAAATAGTGATAATTCAAGTGAAGATAATAATATAATAATAAGTAATGAAAATTCAAAAATTAATTCAAGTTTAGAAGATAGTTTTATAATTAATGGTGAAAATATAAAAAAT
This sequence comes from Isotricha intestinalis, assembly GCA_023807065.1. NCBI lineage: Eukaryota > Ciliophora > Litostomatea > Vestibuliferida > Isotrichidae > Isotricha > Isotricha intestinalis. The sequence goes on from JAJJLU010004054.1 coordinate 8,184, forward strand.
GCAATTGAATTATTTAAAAAATATAATAATGAAATGACTGAAATTATGAGTAAAATGAAAGATAAAATTTATTCTTTAAAAGAAGCTAATAAAGCTTTAACTGAAATAATCCAATGTTCTAATTGTGAAAAAGTTGAAGAAAAAGAATTGGTTAATTTCGATGAAAAAGATAATTTTTTCTTGAAAGATTTATAAAATCAATTTTTTTTCTTTCGAATAAAAATTCTATATATATGAAATTCAATTTTTTTGTTTATATTATATTTTATTTATACTTTTATAATATTATAACATTATAACATTAACATTGATAATTAAAAACTATAATTATTTATTTTTTGGGAAATTAAAATTATTATAATAAAAAAAATTTAACAAATATATGTAAGAAATATTTTTTTTCAAAAGAATTGAATTCAAATAAAGTAAAATTTAATATATATAATACTTAAATTTTAAAGCATTGAATATTCTTTTAAAAGAAGAAGAAAAAAAGAAAAAATTTGATAAACCAAAAAAAAAAGAAAATTTTTATGATTTAAGTTTTCATAACCCTTCAAAAACTTTTATATCATATCCTTTTTAAACTCTGATTCCCTTTAATTTTGATTTAAAAAAATGTTTATAGTTGTTACTTTAAAATTATGATGAAAACAATACATATTTTTAACTTCTTTTTTTTAAGTTTTTTAATTATTTTTTGATTATTCTTGATTAAAATAATATTTATTGTTAAAGAATTTATTTATTAAAATTTGAATAAAAAATTTTCTCTTTGATTTTATTTCTATCTAAAATTGAAATATAATTTCTTGGATTGTGTTTTTTACAAAAAAAATAATTAAATCAATAAAATATAAAATTATGTTTTTTATCAAATCACTTAAAAAAATAAACTTCATTTGTAATTTATTATATAACAAATCATATAAAAAATATAATTATTATATTAAATGGAAAATATAAATTTAGAATATCCAAATGCAGAATCAAATCCAATAATAAAGCAAAACTCTTCTTACCAAGAAAAATTATCAAAAATTCATTTAAAAGATTTAATTATTATTTCAGATTTTGATTATACATTTACAAGAAGATTTCATATTAATGAAAAAAACAAATTAAGGGAACAATTACTTTGTGGATTTACTTTTTATAATGAATGTCCAGAAATACCAATTGAAATAAGAGAAAAAATAAAGAAATTATGGGATGATTTAGCAAAATACGAAGATGATTTAAGTATAGAATATAAAATAAGAGATGAAAAAACTAAAGAAAGATTTGGAAAAAATATAGAATTAATATCTTCACTTCATTTAAAGCGTGATTTTATTTCTAAAAATTTAGATAAAATTTTAAAAGTTCTTCCATTTTATTATAGATTTGGAACTAAGAAATATTTAGAATTTTTGAAAGAAAATAATATAAATTTAATTTTAATTTCCGGTGGAATAAAAGAACCTATTGAAGATACTTTAAAAATATTATATAAAGATATTAATATGAATAATATTCATATAATTACAAATGAATTCGAATATGATAAAAATGATTGTACTATTGATTATAAAAAACCTTTAGTTTATACTTTTAATAAATGTGAAATTGTTGATAAAAGAATTAAAGAAATTTTTTCTGAAGAAGAATTAAAAAATAAATGTATTTTATTTACTGGAGATCATATTAATGATATTGATGCTATTAAAGATATTAATTGTAAAATAAAATTAGGAATTGGATTTGATAATAATGTAGAAGAAGGAAAAAATATTAATGATGAATATTTAAAAAAATATGATGCTGTTATTTGTAATGAAGGTGATTTTAATTTTTTAAATGAAACATTGGAAAAAATTAAAAAAAATAATTAATTTTTATAATTATTAATTATTTAAAATAACTGAGATAAAAAATGAATAATTAAAAAACAATTTATTCATTTTTTTTAAATAATAAAATAAAAAAAATTAAATCTCTTAAAAATTAATAATAATAAAATAAATAATAATAAAAAAAAAATAATAAAAAATAATTTATGTAAAAACAATAAGACAAAAAAAAAATGGAAACTTTAAAAGAAAAAATAACACCAGAACCTTTAAATAAATCATACATAATATTTCCATCATCAGAAGATGGAAAAACAAAAGAATTTAAGGTAAAAACAGAAGATATGAATATAATTCAATTAAAAGTGACAGAACAAGCATTAAAAATGTATTTAGAAAGAAGATATATATATATATTTGGAGGAGGACATAATTCAACATCAAAAACAAATTTTTGTTCAATAGTAACATTATCAAATGTAAAAAAATTAGGAGCTCCAACAAGATTAACGGGTAAATTTTCTTATGAATCAAATCCTGAATTTTACGATAATTTAAATTGGGAACAAAATAAATTTTATTATGGACTTGATTGTTCTGGTTTTATTTATGCATGTTATAATTTAGCAGGAATTAAAATTAGATGTTCTTTAGCTAAAGATTATGTTAAAAATAAAAATTTTAAAATTATCAGTAATGATCAATTAAAAGCTGGTGATGTTGTTTCTTTTCCTACTAAAAACCATGTTATTATTTTTTTGGGTTATAGAAATAATAAAGAAGGGGAAAAAAGGTATTTTTGTATTCATGCACCCAGTTCTGGAAATTTTTTAAAAATTGGATTACATACAATGGATGGTGGTGTTCCTTTAACTTATTGTGAATAAATTAATTTTTTAGTTTTAAAAAGTAATATTTTTTTTTTCTTTTTTTTATTTAAAATTGTGAATGTTTTTTTTTAAATTTTATTATTTTATTAAAACTTTGAATTTAAAATATATGGATGTAGAAATAGAAATAAAAACAACTACAAGGAAATCAATTTCTTCTTTAGCTTCAGAAGTAATTGAAGAATTAAAATCCCAAAGAACATTATTAAATCAAGTAAATATATTTGATTATTGGAATAATTATATTAAAGATGTAATGAATAGATTTTTATTAGAAAAAGAAATAAAAAATGAAAAAATTAAAATTGAGTTTTTTTATTATTTAGAAAACTTAAGAGAAAATATTAAAGAACATCAAAATTTGATTTTAGATTTAAAAAATAAAATAAATGAATTAAATAATAATATTAAAGATATGAATTCTAAACAAGAAAATGAAGAGTATAAAAAAAATAATTTTTTATTGAATAATATTTTATTATTCAAAGATAATTATATTAAAGTTATTAAAAGACAAATTAAAGGTTTTAAAAAAGGAAATTTTGAATTTTTTTATAAACCAGAACAAATTTTTAGATATTATTCTTTTCAATTAAATATTTATCAAAATAAATTATTATTAAAATGTCGTAATTATAATAAACTATTATTACAGATTAATGAAAAAAAGAATAATATTGAAGAATTAAAACAAGAAATAAATAATATTGAATTAGGAAAAAATATAAATTCTAATCAAAAATATATTATTGAAAAAAAAAAATCAAAAGAATCAATGATTAATGAAGAATTCAATTTTGAAGAATCAAAAACTGATATTTTAATTGATGATGATATTCATTCAGATGATGAAATTGAATTAGAAAAGAAAATAAATTTAAATAATCAAAGTTTACTCTTTTATTCTGAAGATTTAAAAAAAAAAATTCCTTATTTAAATTTAAAACAAATTGATTATAATAAAAAAAAACCTCCAAAAGAAATTGATATTTATTCTCTTGAAAGAAGAAATAAAGATGAAGATATCGATGAGAAAATTAAATATTATAAAAAGGAAATTAATAAAATTAAAAAAAAAATTCAATTAAATCATGATAAAATTCAAAGTTTTGAAAAAGTTTTTGAATTAATGAAAAATGATATTAAAGTATTAGAACAAAAAAATTTTAAAAATAATAATTCTGAAGATAAAGAAGAAATAATAGATTAAAGAAAAAAAAAATATATTTTATAATTTATTTATTAATATCCTATTAATATTTAATATAAAAAGTTTTTATATAATTCAATTATGGAAAGCTTAGGAAATCTAATTAAATCTTTAGATATTTTTTCAATTAAAACACATTTAACAATAAATGAAAAAGGAGAAACACGTTATAAAAATTTATTAGGAGGATTTTTATCTTTAAACTATTTTTTTACTTCATTATGTTTTATAATTTATTTCATGTATAAACTATTAAATAAAGAAGATTTAAATGTCATATATTCAATTGAAAAAGATTCATTTGTTAATTTTACTTATGCAAATAAATTACCAATTATGGTTAGATTAAGTGATAATAATAAAAGAGCTTTAAAAACAGAAAAATTATACAATATTTCTTTAAAAATTTGGTATAATTTTTTTAATGAAAAGTTAAATGATTATACTATTGAAATTTATAATGATATTATTTTAGAACAATGTGATTTAAATAAACATTTCGGTGAATATAAAAAATATTTTGAAAAAATTAAAAATATAAATACATATTATTGTCCTTTTGAAAGATTAACTAATCAAACTTTATTTGGTGTTTATGGTCAAAATTCAAATTATTCTTTTTATTATTATTATTTTTCAAAATGTTCATTTAATAATTGTTATACTGAAGAAGAAATAAATAAAACTTTATCACATGTATATTTAGATTTAATTTTTATTGATTATTCAATAAATCATTTAAATAAGAAGAAACCAAATAAATTATTAATTAAATCAGAAAGAATAATGACTTCATCAACAATATATAAAAGAATAAATTTATATTTTCGTCAAATAAAATATATAACAGATAATGGAATATTTTTTCAAAAAATAAAAAAAGATTATTTTCATCAATTTGATTCATTAAGATTTGATACTGATATAAGAGATATAGATAATTCTGAAGAACCAAGAACTTTTTTAACTTTATCAATAAGTAATTCTGCTGAAATTTCTGTTTATAATAGAAAATATTTAAAATTTCAAGATTATTTAGTTAATATTTGTGGTATTATTAAAACTTTAAATGTTGCTTTTTACTTTTTAAATTATCATTTCGCAAGAAATTCTTATTATATTAGAATCATTAAAGATTTTTTAATTGAGAATAATCAAATTGAAAAAAAAAATTCTAAAAAGAAAATTAATTTAGATTTCTCTTCTTTAAATAATTCTGCTTCTAATTTTCATAAAAACTTTGCTTTAAGTTATTCAAATTTACAATTGAAACTTCAAGAAAAAGAGATTATAGAAAAAAAATTTAAATATAAATGTTTACCTATTAAATTTAATTTTAGAAATCAAAATGATTTTGCTGTTATTGAAAAATGTATTAGAATTATTAATAATAGATTAAATATTATTAGAATTTTAAATAAAATAGAAATTATTGAAAATTTAAAAAAAGAAAATCAAAATAATAATTCTTATCCCATAAATAATTCAAATCTTTTAAATAATATTGAGTCGAAAGATAAAGAATCGAATAATATAAATTCTATTAATGCAAGTTTTTCTTCAAATAAAGTTAATAATTTTTTAGAAGAAAAAAAAAATAATTCTATAAATTATCTTTCTCGAAATGTAAAAAAACAAATAATAAGTAAGTTTTATCATCCTAAATAAATTATTTAAAATTTAATTTATCATTTACTCTTTAAGTATAAACTATTTTTTAGAATATAAATATTATATCTATAAATAAAATAAAATAATTATGTAACTTGTAAATATAATTTATTCTATTTATTAATATTGTTAATTTCAGTTAATAATCATATATATAATTATTTTATGGATAAATAAAAAATTGAATTTTTATTTAAAGTATCATTATTAATTTCCTTTATTTATTAAATCTATTTATTAAATATTTTCAAATCTTTTATACTTTATTAATTAAAAATAATCCATTTATTTCTAAATTACTTCTACAAGAATATATATTAATAGAATAAAATAATCTGAAGAACAAAAATAAATTCAATGAATTTTGTCAAAGAATGTATTATAATAGGAATCAATTGGATTTTTTCTATAAAAAATATCTTCTGAAAAATAAAGAGATAAAATTAAAAATTAAAAATAATAATAATAGAAAGTAAACCTGATTTATTTGAAGAATTTTAAAATAAAAAATTTATAAAGAATAATTTATTTATTCTATTATAAAAACAAAGATTTTTACATTTTCTCTCTTAGGAAAATTGTTAAAATTTATTTCATTTTTTTTTTAAATTTCTTCACTTTAAGTCCAAAAATAATGTATTGTTTTACAATAATCATCATCAAATTATTACAATTATTACTATAAAGTGATAAATTATTAATATAAATAAATAATTTTAATCTCATTAAATTTTTGAGTTATTTTATTATTAAAGAATTATTATATTACTATCAAAATTTTTATAATTAATTTTATTACAGGTATTTCAAAGATAATCTGTAAATTAGAAATTGTTTAATTTAATTAACTGATAATAAAATGGAAACATTATGTTCAATAATATAGTTATTTTTATTGTAAATTAATGAATATTAAGAAGTTAAATAATTTTCTGAAATTGTATTATGTTTAAATTAGTTGTTTTTTGAATAAAGTTTATTTTTTCTTTAATATATTTTATAATATTCTATATTAATCTTTTGTTAATAAGGTAAAACTTTAACATTTCTTTTTACAATAATTTGAATACAATAAATATTTAATGATTCATAGAATTGCAATTAATATATTATTTGAAGATTTTATAAAGAGTAATGTAATAAATTAAGATAATTATCATTCTCTTAATCTACTTTAATTTACATTTTTTTAAATTTGTATAAAAATAAAATTGTAAGTTGTTTATTTAAAAACATAATTAAAATCCAACAAAAAAGAATTGAATGTAAATTCTAAAATATTTAAAAATATTTTTATTCAGATATTTCTTAAAAAAGATATTTATTTAAAAATAATTAAATTATTTATTTTCTGCAATTTTTTTTAATGCATTTATCAGCACAAATAGCATAATCAAAATATTTTTTTAAATGATGACAAGATTGATAACATTTAGCAACACATTCACTTGGTTTTTTATTTTCTAAATTTCGCATAGGAGAAAATAATTGAATTTCTTGATTTAAACATTTTGAAACTTCAGAATAAATTGTAGGATAAACTTCAATAACAACAGATAAAATTTGAACAAAATCTTTTGTTTGAATTACTGAAATTACTTTTGAAACATCTTTTTGCAATTGTTCACTTTTAATTAAACATGTTATTACTTCAATTGGTGATTTTGAAGATTGAGAAAGAGAAAGTATTGTTATTAATATTAATACCAATGATTTCATTTTTTTGTTTTGTTTTAAATTTTTTTTTGTGAATTTATATTGTAAAATAATTTTATTTATTTCATGAGTTGATATTAATATTTTTTTGTATATATAAATTTAAATATTTTAAAAAAGGAAATGATATGGTTATTATTTTTATTTTTTAAATAAGTTTTGAATAATAAAAAGAAAGAAAAAAATTTGAAGATTCATAAAGGAAAAAATCATTTTATATAAATTTAAAAGTTAATATATTTATATTTATAACAATATAGAAAATTAGATATAAATAACTTATTTAAAAATAAATTTAAAATGGCAATTCTTTCTTTTCTTTCCCAAATTGATATGTATTCTTATAAATTTCATTTAAATTTTTTTAAACAAAAAAGAATATCAACTTTATATGGTCAAATTGCTTCAATAGTGACTATTATATTAGGTTTATTTTTTATAATTTTTTTTTTTGAAGATTTTTTTAATAGAAAAGGACCAAATACAAATATATCAAGATTAAATGATTTAAAATATCAAAAAACTCAATTAAAAAACAGAAATTTCATTATGGCTTTTAGATTAATAAACTCAGAAGGTATTTCTATTGATTTTTATCAAAAAATCTTCCCTGCTTTATATTATTTAACAATCAAAAAAAATGATTCTGGTATTATAGAAGAAATTAAATTAGAAAATATAAATTTTATAAAATGTAATATGTATAATTTACATAAAAAAGATATTGATATTAATAATTTTAATATTCAAGAGTTTTATTGTTTTAATTTTTCAGATTTTGATTTTGAATCAAGTGAAAATTTTGAAACAAAGTATTTATTCCAATTAAATTTATGTCCTAATAAATTAAATTATAATCCAAATGATTCAAATATAATAAATTTATGTTCTGAAGAAAAATTTATAAAAGATCTTTCGAATTATAAAATTGAAATTTTATATCCAGAAATTTATATTCAACCTTATAATATATCAAAATATATTATAACAAAATTAAAAAATATAAAATATTCTCTTTCTTATAATTTATTATCGTATAATTATTTTTTTATTCAAGAAAATGAAATTAATGATGATAAAGGTTGGTTATCAAGAAAGTATAATAAAAATAAATTTTTATCAATTGAAAAAATAGAAAAAGATTATGTTTTAAGAAATTCTGATATTTTAATCGAAGGTGGAAATTCGACTTTTTTTACTTTATATTTAATTTATTCAAAAGATTATATTATTTATACAAGATATTATATAAAAATTCCTCAAATTTTAACAAATATAGTTATTTTTATTAGAATAATAATGATTATTTTTAATCAAATTTTAGAACATTTTCAAACTAAAATAGAAAATTTAGAAATATTTTATAATATTTTTGATTGTTCACAAATGAATAAAAATGGAATAAATATTTCAAGTAATTTTAATAATAGTAATTCAAGTAATGGTTATTTAAATTTTATTCCAATTAAAAATAATACTTTAAAACCTTTTACAAAGAGTAATATTTTTCCAAAAAATAATATTAATAATAATTGTTATACTCCTAAGAATAATAATTTTAATTCAAGAACTAAAAGTAAATTTTTGACTGTTTTAAATAATCAAAATAAAACCAAAAATATAGAAAATTCAAATATTTCTTCACAAGTTAATATTAATGAAATTCCTATGAATTTAAAAAAAAAAAAAATGAATTTAACTATTGTTTCTTTATGGTTAAAAGGTAAACAATCAAAAGAATATAGAAGAGATTATTTATTCTATGAAAAAGTTAAAAATTATATTTTAAATATGAAAGATTTTAATTCTTTAATTAAAATTGGTGTTGATATTGGAATTATCAGATTTTTTTTTAATGAAATTGATTCTAAAATATTTCCAATTAAAAAAAAAATTAATCCTTCAATTAAAGAAGATATGAAATTAATTATTGAATTTAAAGAAAGAGATAATCTTTTATTTGAGAAAATCTAATATAGTGGATTTTTTTTCTAAATTTTGTTAAAAATTTTTAACGTAGTATTAAAGTTAAATAATTTATATATAAGAGTAATTCGTTACTTTAAATTTTTATTAGTTTTTAAATTTTTCATTAATTTTTTGGTCTTTAAATATTAAATTTTTTTTTGATAGATAAATGGAATCACCTTAAAATAAAAGAAATATAATCTTTTTTAATTTTTTTTATTGAGAAGCTACCTTCTTAAATGTATTAAAAAAATTAAAAATATATTTTTGGTAGGATATAAATCTTAATCATTATCATTTGTATTAAAAACATTGGTGAAAAATGGTGCTTATTTCAATTTTAATTGGATTTAGAAACCTTTGTAAATCTAACTATTTTTAAAAAAAAATCTTATATAATTATTGATTTTTATTTGAGTATAAAAAATTTCATTATTCATATTTGTAAATTAATTTAAATGAAAGAAATAAAAAACAAAATGAAAGATATAAATTATATTTTCCTTAACCATTAAAACCAGTTACTTTATTAATATCATCCATAATATATTTTATACTTAATCCCATTTTTTTACCATCTTTTTTTCTCATGGCTTTATGAATTCCAATTACTTTATAATTCCTATTTTTTAAAATTATAGGTCCACCAGCTGCACCAAAACCAGATTCAATGGTATAAAATATTTTCTCATTTCTAAAATAATTTAATTGTCCTATAGATATTTTTAATTCACCAGCTTGTGGATAAATAGGTAGGATTATTTCATCTTTTAAATATTCTTCACTTGGATTTTCATAATATTGTTCTTCAATTTCATAAAAATCTTCAATTAAATCACTTTCTAAAATTTGAATGCAAGTATAATCTAATGATTGGTTTGAATGACAAAATCTTTCTTTTGTAATCTCAATTTCTTTTTCTTTTTCTTTATAAAATAATTTTATAGTGTTTCCAATAATTAATGAATTTTCATTTATAACATGGTTACAAGTAAATAAAACTTTAATATTACTATTTCTAAAAGGAATTTGACAAAAAAAAGCAGTTGAACATATACCTGGTAACATTACTTTACAAGTACATTTTTTTGCTTTATTATAATAAAGTTTCTTTTAATTTAAATATCTTTGAAATATCTTCTGATATAGGTGTAATAAAAGTTCCTTCATTTATTTTTTCTAATTTTAAATATTGATTAAAAATTCCAATTACTTTAAAATTTCTTAAATTTAAAAGTATAGGAGAACCAATTGAATTGTTACCAATAATACAAGTATGTTTAATTATATTATCATGAATATTCTTTATATAACCTCCTTTTACTATTAATTTTCCTTTTGGATATTGAGGAATAGAAATTTCATCATTTAAATATTCCTTATTTAATTCATTAAAAACATTAATATTATAATTTTCAATTTCATAAAAATCTTCAATTAAATCACTTTCTAAAATTTGAATACATGTATAATTTAAAATATTATTTATACAATAAAATCTTTTTTCATTTATTGTTATTTTCTTTAATTCATTTTTATAAGAAAGTTTTATCATCTTTCCCAATTGAAGATAATTTTCATTTATTATTTTATTATTTGTTAATAAAACCATTATATTATTATTTTCAATTGGAATTCTACAAAAAAATCCAGTTCCTATTTTTTCTAATAATATTTTACAAGTTGATAATTTTGCTTTTTTTAAAATAAGATTTTCAATTGATTCTTCCAAATCCATTATTTCATCTTTGAAATCTTCTTCTTTTAACATTAATATTATTATCAATAATTTTCTTTAATATTAAATGATTTATTTATCAAAAAAAGTTTAACTATATATTTAATAAATCCAAATTTTTAGGATAGATAAAAATTAAATCTAAAAAATGATAATTAATAATTTCTATAAAAATTTAAACTATTTAAACATTTAAAATAATTAAATTAGAAAAGAATTATTTTGGAGAAGTAATATTTTTAATTTAAGTCAAAAATAAATTTTAATTTTAATAAAATTATGATAAAAAGACAAAATAAAATGTTATAATTTAAAAAGACAAAAATATTCCATATATATATATATATAAGACACTAAAAAAATAATTAATTTTTATTTTTTAAAAAAAATAATATTATTTTATTTATTTAATTACAATCAAAT
>JAJJLU010004055.1:0-19622 GCA_023807065.1 Isotricha intestinalis
GTAGGATTGAATGATGAAAAAAACCATTTTATTCTCAAATTAAATGAGGAGATAAAAATATATTTTTATTTTAAATAATATTTTTTTATTTTATTTCCTATTAGTTATGTTTAAAGTATTTATTTTATATATTTTTTAATAAAAAAACAACTTTATAAATATTAGAAATTGTTATTTCTGGAAAAAAGCATTTTCTAAATTCTTCAATAAATAAATATTTCAAATGATGAAAATTATCATTTAATTAATCTATAATGAATCCTTTACTTTCTATATAAAAAATAAATCGATTTTAAAAATATTTATTCAATTATTATAAAATTAAAGTCATGATAATTAAAATATTTATTATATCTTGAATAATTTTAATTTTTTTAATTTCATTTTCATTTTCATTTATATTTTTATTTTATTTTCTTTATTTTTTTTTTCTTAATACAACAAGAACTTTCTTCTTTTATTTCTTCTTCTTTATTTAATTCAAAACTTGTATTTTCATTATCCTGAATTTGTTTCCTTTTAAGAAACTTATTAAAATATTTTTCAACTAAACTATAAAACAAATGATTAACACTATCAAATTCAGTAGCAGATTGAATTTGATAATATTGAGATTTGAATAAAAGAATCAATTCATTACATAAATTACATTTTATAATTTGTAATCAAAGAAGAATTTAAACTCATTTAAAATAAATAATAAAATATTGAAAATCAGAATTATCATCAAAATAAAGCATATAAAATTTATTAATTATTAATTAATTACTTTTTGTAAATGCTTCACTCCCTTTCAAATAGAATTCAAAATTCAATAGAAAAGAAAAAAAAGGTTAAAGTAATAAAAAAAATACCAACTCCAAAAAAAAATGATATAATATCAAATAAAGATTCTTTAAGAGGAGATGATTTATTTAAAGACAGTCTTGAAGGAAGTTATAATATATCAAAAACTAATATTTTAATTCCAGATAGTTTAAATAATACTAGAAATTCATTAATAAATAGTTTAATTTCTCATCAAGATGATTATACTGAAGAAAAAACTAAAGAATGTACTAAAGCAAAATTAAAACAAAATTCAAAACAAAATTCTAGTGAAAAAAATAATATTATTGATTATGGAGAAGAAACTAAAAAAATTTCTTATAAATATATTACTAATTATCCTTTAAAAAATTTACATAATCAAAATGAAAATTTATATTGGTATGCAACTTATGATAAGTTATTATCTAAAAAAAACTTACTTTATATTTTAAATTATTATCAACCTTCAAATAATAATTATGATAATATGAAAGAAAAAACTTTAATTATAAATGATTTTTCTCTTTCAATTGATGAAAATACTACTAAACCTTTTATTTATTATAATAAAGGTGATTATATCTTTGTAAAATTATATTTAATGAGTTTAAAAGATATTAATAAAATTTTTAATTTTTTAAATAAAGTTGAACATACTTTAAATCAAGAAAATATTGAATTTAATAATGTCACAGGACAAAAATTATGTATTAGACATAATAATAAAGTTTATCCTTATTCTGATTTATTATGCTTAGGAACTTTTTTAAACATTTGTATATATACTTTTGTTTTAGATTTTAAAAATCCAATTCCAAAATCTAAAAATTATAAAATTGATAAATTAGTAAATTTAACGAAATATCTTATATTACTTTTTCCAAATTATTCAATTGATTTTTTTATACATTATCTAACTAAAAACATTAAAAAAAATTCAAATCAAATTTCAGAAGAAATAAAAGAAATTTTAAATAAAGGAAATAATAATTCTCAATTAAAAAAAATTACTTTCCAAAGAGTAGATTTAAATAATTTAAATTTAAAGTTATTTTCATTAAATAAAACTCAAACAACAAATTCAATTGAAAATATAGTTTGTACTCCTTTAGAAGATAATAATATTAAAAAGCATTCTGTGTATAATAGTTTTAATAAAAATATTAACATAAATAAAAATAATTTAACAAATATAGAGCAAATTAATTCTTCTGAAAAAGTAAAAAGTCTTATTTTACAAAAAAAACCTGAAAATGAAAATATTTTTGTTGTTCAAAGAAAATTAAAATCAGATATTGATTTTGATTTAGATAATGATAGTAGTTCAGTTATTTCTAAAAAAGGAGAAACAGAAAAAATTTTTGTGACACCGAAAAAGAAAAAAATAAAAAAATATTATAGTTAAAAAATAAATAAACATATTTAATCATATTATTATAGAGAATATTTAATTTTTTTTTCATTTAAATAAAAAAATTGAAAAAATTTTTTTGTTTCTTTAAAAAGTATTATTATAAATAATAACAGTATCTTTATAAGTTTTATCACCTATCATTATAAGAATAGAAAAAACAAAAGTAATTATACCTAAAAATATATAAAAAATTCCTAAAGTATAATTTTTTCCTCCAAATAAGTTAGTTGTACTTAAAATAATATTTTTAAGATGAATATTATCACATTTTTTATTAAAGCATTTAACTTCAATATCATAATATCCTCTCTTTAAATTTTCAAATTTACCATATAATTTCCTGAAATTAGAATAACCAGAAGGTTTCATCCAAACAATAAAATGTTCATTAGTTATATTAACCCATTGTTTTTTTTCATTAGAGTTTTTAAATTTAATTTCTCTATCAGTATCCCAAGAAATATTATTTTCAATTAATTTAGCTTTTTCTTTTTTTTCATTAATGAAATCTATTGTTAAATTACTTATTTTTAAAAAACTTTTAGCATATATTCCACAAGGTATCGCAACATCATTTTTTTGTAATGGTGTATTATTTATTGAAAGAGTTACTCCAATTTCTTTATTTGTTAATGCACCTTTACATTCATTAATTAATTGATTTTTTGATAAATTTATTCCTTTTAATTGATTCTCACTTACTCCTTTAACATATTGTCTATGATTTTGATAATAATTTTCAAATTCATAATATAACATATAATTATTATCATTATTTATTAATATTTTCATATTATCACCATATGGTATCGAATATTCTTCTATCATTGATGAAAAAAATATTATTATTAATCCTAAACCTGAAAATATTAATGCTAATATAAACATTATTGATACTATTGTCATATTTGATATTTGAGGCCTATAACATGGAATTTTTTGTTGCTTGAAATCTGAATTTTTTAATTTATAATATAAAGAATCTTTGTTGATATTTTCCTCTTCATTATTGTCATGATCTTTTTTTATATTTGAAGTTGATAATTCTTCTTCTATTGACATTGATTATTTTTTTGATTTTTTTAATTATTATTATTTAATTTTTTAAATAGTTATTTTACTTTTAATATAAAATTAAATGAACATATCTTAATCAATATATTACGTAAATTATGTGTGAAAAAAAATTAGAAAAAAGATCAACCCAATAAAAAAAGAAATTATAAATTGAAAAGAAACTTTACTCAAAGTTTTTTTGAGAAAAATAAAAAGAAATTACTAAAAATTATAATATAAAAACCAAAAAAGCCAAAATCCAATTTTTATAAAAATTAATAAATTTACCATTATTTTCAGTCATTTCTACTCCAGTAACAGAATTATATTTCAACTTCCTTCCTTTAGAATCAACCATTTCAACTTCATATTCTTTTGAAATTTTTGTAGGATCCAGTTGAGTATAAGCAGCAGTAAAAAGTGCATTTTCAGTAGACGGGTCTAATTTTCCACTTTTAATAGATTCAGAAGGTAAAAAATAACAAGTTTTAAATTCTTTTTTTGTATCATCAGAATTTAATATTTCCACATCAATAAATGCACAATATATATCTGCATTTTTGTTCTTGAAATACATTTTTCTTTTGATACTGTATCTTTATTTCCCATTCTATATGCATATAATCCTAAGGAATTATAAAAATAATATAAACAATGATTTTTTGATTTTATTTTTGTTAAATCATCTGTTGAATATTGAAATCCTCCAATTTCATATGTTATACTTGAAGAACTATATTTTATTTCTTCTTTGAATTTTGGAATTTCTAAATCTAAATATGCTTTCAAAAAACCGAAACTTTCTATATATATTGATTCTATTTGATTTTTCATACTTTGAGAGATATATGTAGTAAAAGTTGCTGCGCATCCTTCATAATTTCTGTCTTTGTCAGTATCTGATATAGTTTTATATTGACAACATTCTAAATTTTTGGTATTTAAAGTTATTGACGAACATATATTTGATGATGTTTCCATACATTCTATTATATCAGAGTATTTGTCATCTATAAAATCACAGTTTCTTTGAGATATTAAAAGAATCAATAATAATATTGCTCGACTCATGTTTTTTATTTTTATTTCTTTGGGAATAGATTTTATTTGAAAAGAAATTTGTATTTTTAATAAATTATTATTATTCAAAAATAGGTATAAAATGATTTTTTTTGTATTTTTAGAAATTCTAAAATTAAAATCTAAAAATTATATTGGGAAAATAATATGTTTTTTATTTATAATAATATAATAAACTTTTATTAATGCTATTTTTAGTAGCAGATATCGTCTAATTTTTAACTTTAATAATAATAATTCCAAAATAAAACCAATATTTTCCTCTTATTCCAAAATTTAAACTCAAATTAATTATGAATAAAGAATATTTATATAGAAGAAATTTTAAAAAACCCAAATAAACATTTTAAACTACAAACTTTAGAATTAAATAATGTAAATCATATATTAAAAAAATAAAATTATTTTATATGAGTGAAAAAATTAAAACAATTTTTTAAATATTCAAATTAAAATAATTAAACACAATACATTTTAATGTAATAAAAAAGATCTAAGAAAAAATAATATAAAATTAAAAAAACTTTGTTACAAAAGCCACTCTCTATTTTACATTATTTAGATAATACAAATAATAACATAAAAATAAAAAATAATTCAAATTAAAACAATCATAGAAAATGAAGATTAACACCTGTTATAGAAGAAGAGAAATATTTTTCTTTTTATGATAATCATAATATTTCTTAAAAAAAAATAAGATTGAGTTTGATAAAAACAATTAAGTAGATAATGAGTGAAAATGAAAAAATAATAAAAATTATTTTAAAAAAGTATAAGTATTTAAATATAAAATCAAATAAATTAAATGGTAGAAATTATCAAATGAGAACAGTTTAAAGAATAATTAGATATATATATTTTGAAAGAATATTATAGTGAAAAAATTTTTGATATTTTTTTGTTATATAAATTATATATTTTTCTTTAGAAATCAATTAAAATATAATTTTATTTAAATTAGGCAATAAATAAGTTAATAAAAAGTAATTGGATATTTATATATTTTTTTTAAATATTACAATTTTGTTAATTTAATTATTTAATTGAAATTTGACATACTATTTAAGTATCAGTCAGTAAGATTACTAACCTTCAACCTAAATATATTAACCTTTTGTTTATTAGTATTTAATCCAAAAAATTAATTATTTTTTATTTATATTTCCTAAACAGCTAAAAAAATAAATTTATATAAATTAACTAATACAATCTACATTATAATCTAAAAAAATGATAAATATTAATTATTCATATGATTAATTATTTATAAAATCAAATAGAAATATTATTGTTTAATTCCTAATTTTTTTAATATCTTAGTTCTTGAATGTGTTATAGTTTTTCGAATTCTATTTTTATAATTATTGGTTAAAACAGACATAAATTTTAAACTTTCAAAAGAAGTATCATTTGTATTTCTATTTGAATTAAAACTAGAATCTTTATCTACAATTTTTCCAGAATTTCCAAACAAACAATTTTCCAAATTACAACAATTTAAATCATGTGGAATGATAAAAATTGTATTATTTGAAAAACATGTGTATTTGTCTGTAAATTCTGTTGGAAAATTATACTCCATTTATAGCTTTTTATAAATAAATAATTATAATATATATATAATTTATATAATTTAAAAAACATTGTTTAAATTGTTTTACTATTTTAGTTTTTATTAAAAAATTTACATTTCAAATAAAAAAAGTCTTCTTTTAAGAAAATAAGATAAAAATTAAAATTATATCAACCCAATATATCAAAAAACAAAAACTCCATTACTTTATTAAAAATAATAATAATCTATATTAAAAAAAAAATCACTTTAAAACATAATCAAAAAAAATAATACAAGATTATCCTCCCCATAAACTAGAAGTTCTATGATCACTTTCACTTCCTTCAATACCTAACAATTTTGCAATATTTTTAACTTTCATTAATGTTTCAACAGGAATAATACTTAACATTTTTTTTGTTTTATATATTGTTTCATTTAAACTAGCTTCATGTCTTTTCCAAATAAATATATATAATAAAATTAAAATAGCTCCAATAATACAATTAACAATTAATTCAACTTTTAAAATATATTTAGAATCAAAAACAGCATGTGAAATCATTAAAACAAAAACATCATTATAAGCAGGAATCATAATTTCAGTCAAAAGAAAAAATATCCTTCTATTATTTTCTAAATTAAATATATTCATAGGATGAGAATAAACCCATTTATTATAACATTCAGTATCTTTTGGTATTTCTGCAATACTTTGGACAGTACCAATTAAAGTTAAATTATAAGAAAAGTTACATTCTTCTTTATATAAAGTTTGTGTTTTTTGTAAAATTAAAAATTTAGTATAAATTTCTCTAATTTCTTCAAAATAATGCATTTGTAAAATAGTTAATCCTTGAATGATTGTACCATCACTCATAGTAGAACAATAATTAGTTTTCTCTTCATCAGTTCCTTCTAAATCAGTTGCATATTCACATAAATTTCCTGTCATTACTTTAGAATATATTTTTTTATCTTCATCATTAAATGAAACATTATCTGTTATTTCTCTTTGTTCTTTACTTACACTTTGATAAACTGTGTCTATTAAAGTTGGAGCATATTCTTTTAATGGAATATAATTATATAATGCTTCTTCATTAAAGAAATATTCTCTCATTAAATTAAATGCCATTATTGATTCTACTTGAATATTTACTTCATTTTTTATTTGAACTTGTCTTACTTTTCCATTTTGACATTTTAATGATTGAAATGCTGTTGAAAATATTATAGCAAATGAACCTATTAATATTAATCCTATCCAAACTAAATATATTAATGGATTTGATCTCTTTTGATTTCTATTTCCTCGATGTCCCATTCTTATTTTTTCTTTTTTTACTTCTTTTGCTCCTTCATTTTTTTCTAAAACTAAATCTCCAAATTCATTCATTACTCCTATACTTTCTTCATCATCATCATCTAATAATGTTACTCCACCATTTTGATCTTTGTTACTTTTATTATTTAATTTAAATAAAAATTTTTCACATCTTGTTGACGCATCACTTATTATTTTATTGTTTATTGAATAAAATACTTGAATATAACTTTCTTTTTTATCTACGACATCTTCATAAAAATATTTAAAAACAAAAAATGAGGAAAAATTAACTATTACAAATACTATACATATTATAATTAAAGTTTTAATTTGGTTTTTAAAAGCATTTGTAATTTCTGAAAAAAATAAATCTTGTTGATCAATACAATTAACGTAATTAGCATTTAAGCTATTAATTAAGAATAAAAATACATCTTTATTCAACGGTATAATTTCAGAAATATTATTTCTACTTATTCTAAAAAGTGAAGTAACCATTAAAGTAAAAGCTTCATTTCTAGTAATTTTAGTAATACTAATGGATTGTTTATCATCTAAAACTTCTAAATCCACAGTTCTATTACTTAATTTTTCAAAAACATTTTTAGAAACTTTCATAGAATCTGAAGTAACAATTTCTAATTCTTCTTCTAATTTTTGATATAATTCTTTAACTTCTTTAATAGATTGTTGAATATATTCTTCTCTATCAGTTCCAACAACAATTTTATAGTCATCATGACTTAATAAAGTTAATTCTCTAACATGTAAAAGAGTAACTATCATATCAATAAAAAATTGATTTCCTGCTGTTAAAAGTTCTAAATACATATCAATATTATCTAATCTTCCTTTTAAAAAATATGTATATCCTCCTATTTCACATAATATCATTCCTAATATTATAATTGACACTAATTTTATTATTAATACTGTTTTTTGAGTATCTTTTCTTTGAAGAGCAAAACCTATTTCTTTTACAAATGTTTTCATTTCTACACTTTTATTTCCTTTATCTAAATTTACATCTGGGACTTCTTCTTTTCCATTTTTTGCATTTTTTTGATCTTTTGCAATTTTATCTGCTTTTTCTTTTTCTTTTTGAGTTTTTTCATCATTTGTTATTATTTTTTCATCACTTAATTTTTGCTCAACTTCACTTTTATGTATTACATCATTCATTTTTACTGTAGTTCTAGTTTTATAATCATATACCATTAATGTAATTTTATCCATTTTAACATGATAATATTCATCTGATATTTGGAATAATTTATTTTTTATATTTGTTTGAAAAGGAGCTGGTTTAATTATATCTTCTTCTAAACTTGAATTAACTACATCATTTTCTTCATCTTCATCATCTTCATTTTCTTCATGATTATAAGAACCTTCTTCTTCTTCACTTCCTTCACTTGAATTTTTAGCTTTTTTTTCAGCTTGTAAATATAATTCATTTAATTTAGATACTTTTTTAATTGCTATTTCTTTTATATTTTCTTTTATTTCATTTGTTAATTGTAAATTATTATGTTGTACAAATACCATTTTATCTACATCTAACATAAAAGGTTTTTCCATTTTTGGAACAAAAAATTTATTTAATGTTTGTTTATTGACATTTGTACTTGAAGAATTGTTATTATTTGAATTATTACTTTCCATATGTACATTTGCTATTGAAACTATTTTTCTAGGTTTAGGAGATACTAAAATATCATTATTTATTTTGTTATCTTTTAATTGAGAAGTAGAAAGATTTCTATTAGGTTTATTAAATTTTTTCTCAGTAAAAATAACTTGAGTTGTTTCTTTACTTGTAGAAACTATTTCTAAATCTTTATCATGAAATTCAGTTTCGAATCTAAATAAATAACCATAAGTAACTTTACCAAATTTACATTTTTCAACAGTTAATATAAAAGTTTTTTTAGCATTTGCATTTGAATTATCATTATCAGCTCCTCCTAAAAAGACACTATTATCATTATCATTCTTAGTATTATTTATAGTAGAAAATTCTGTATATTGTTTTAAACCAGGTGCTTTATATTTGTCTTCACTTACTATATTATTTTTTTCCATAAATTTCTGTGAACGTAAACTCCAATTAACAACTATAGGTTTATTAAACTTCCTATTTAAAATTCCTTTCTTTAAATCTAATTTAGATATTTTAATATGTTCTTTTTCGATTTCTATACTTCTAGCAATTAATTCTTCTTGAAATTGTTTAATATATTTTAATATTTCACAAGTACCATTTAACATATTAGAATGTAAATTTAATAAGTTAATTCCATTAGCAGAAAAATTTTGGATTAAAAATTGTTCATTTGTTAAAACATAACAAGTTGAAGAAGAAATAGTATTTCCTCCTTGATTAATAGCTGCTAAAAAATTTAATTCTCCTCTTTCACCTTGTATACTATATATTTTAGCTGAAAAAGGTACAATATATCTAGCTTTATTAACTGCAAATTGAGATATTTCTTTCATTAATTGTTTATCATCTTTTCCACCAAATATATTTTCTTGATTAATTGTATTTGCTCTATTTTGTAATATTTTATTATGTGGTTTTTGAAAAATTTCAGGAACAATTAAATTTAAATGTTGACCTACCATTTCTTCTTTTATAAAACCAAATAGAGAACATGCTGATAAAGATATATTTGTTATTATACCAAAATTTTCAGGATTTGCTGAAATTATAATTGCCTTATTTTCTTTTGCCATTTGATTACTTGAATCATCAATATCTTTTAATTCATCTACTTTATCATTATTTGTATTTACAAAATCAATATTATTTAATATATTAATTTGATAACTGGTATATAATTGATTTAATTCTTTATCATTTGGATTTATTTTTATTAATTCTTGATACATTTCATTTATTTCTCCATTTAATTTTGCTATTTTATCTCCTACATCAGCTAATTTACCTAAATCTTTAACAATATTTGCACTAGAAATCATTAATAAATTCCAAAATTCTAAATAATTAATAACAGCATCGTTAACATCTTGTTTAAAGTTTTTTTGCATTGAAATAAATTTCATTTCTGTAAAAGCAGAAGCTTCATCTTTTCCATTTGATTTATCCATTGCTGTTGATTCTATCATTCTATTTAATTGATATATACAAAATTGTTCATTATAATTTGCATCACATCTCTCTTGTATTTCTAATATTTCATTTTCTGCTTGTTTTCTCTTATGTAATTTATTTAATAAAAATTGAACATAACCTAATCTAATTGTAACACTTGTTGGAAATCTACTTATACCTAATAAATAAATTTCTTCAATATGTCTTAATAAATATCTTTGATTTCCATTTTTTAAAAATTCTTTTAAAGGACAACTTTTAGTAGCACATGAATCTTCATGAACACCAATATAACCATCTAACATTATATGACATTTTCTATCTTTTTCATTCAAATCTAATAACATTTCTAACATTTCTAATTTATCTAAAAAAGTTCTTTCAGTTTTAATTGCTAAAGGTAACATTATAACTAAACTATAATCAACCATTTTAACTGAGTTTCCAATAAGGAAAATTACAATCATAACACTACCACATAAAAATAATCCAATTCCACCATCAAAGTTAGAATTTCTTAATAAATAACAAGCAATTAAACATAAATAAGAATAAGCAAGAACTGAAATTAAACATAAATAAATAGTCATTATAGTCTTATTATAAAAAGGCCTATAATAAAAATAATTATAAGCAACAAAAAAGCATAAAGCAGCTGAAATTAATATTACACTAAAATCATATCCTTCTCTTGCATATATTACATCTTCAAAAACAACATATATTTTAAGTAATATTAAACTTAAATCAGCTTCATTTGATTTTTTTGAAGTACATGAAAAAGAATTTTTCCTAATATCACTGAAAGTATATATATTAAATATTTCAAAAGTAATTAAAACTATTAAAGCAACACCTCCAAAAAAACAATGGATAATATGTTCTAAACTCCAGCATTTTATTTCTGAAATATAACTTAATTGTTTTGATTTTGAATCACAATAATATATTGCCGCTAAAGTTTGAAGCAAAGGAAGAAACATTGCATTACCAACTAAGCCAAAAGGTATATTTAATATTTCTAAAATCCATCTTTTATTAAATTTATTATTTTTAAATAAGGAACATGTATAAAAAAATAATATCATGTATATTGTTAATATTATTATAAAAAGGTAATATACTATTAAAAGTATTTCTTTATTTCCTTCTAAGAAAGGTGATAAACGTACGAAACTTAAATTTTGACTTATTTTCTCATAAAATTTTCCTCCTTTCCATAATTGAGTATACTATATATTATATGATAATAAAATATTTTACTCTTTGTTGAATTGGAAATGTTAAAATTTCTAAAAATTCTAAAATGACGCATATAATATCAACTTTGATACTATTTAATTTACTTTGAAAAATATAATAAACTAAAGGAAATGCTGATAAATTTAATTCTTTTCCAATTTTTTGATATATATTTGTATAGGTTAATTGACTTGAAGGAGAAAATTTTATTAATTCTAAATATTGTTGATCTTCATCTTTTTTTCCCATTTTATATTAATTCAATATAAATAAATCTTTATTTATTTGAAAATAATAACAATTACAATTAATGATTATTCTTTGTAGTTTTTTATAAATAATAATTAAATATTTTTTGAGTATCTAAAAAAATAAAAATTTAATTTATTATAAAAAAATAGAACATAAAAGCTTTTTAATTATTTCCAATAATAATATTTTTTTAATTTACCAATTAACACAAAAAAAAATAATATACTCCCAAAAACATAAATAATAAAGGAAAAAAAAATAATAAATTACTAACAGAACACATAATTTAAATAAAATATCAAGAACTCAAAAAATCTTTTTATTTAAAAAACGATATTAAAAAATTTATAATATATAAAAATAAAAAATGCAATACATGATGGAACATGGTAAGACTTCAGTCAGTCCTACTCCTCGTAAAAAGAGTATGGATATGATTGAAGAAAAAATGAATCAAATATTTTTCAATAATAAAAGTGTAGGATTTATAGGAATATCAGGAGGACAAGCATCAGGAAAAACAAAAATTGCGAATTATTTCCATAAGAATATTAAAAATTCAGCTGTAATATCTGAAAAAAGTTTTTTCTTAATTGAAAAATTAAAAAAAGATAAAATATCAGAAGATAATTTTGTTGGTGAAAGTGATAGTTATTCTCAAGAGAGAAAAGTATTATTAACTGAATTATCAAATCCTAAAAGTTATGATTATAATAAATTAATTAATTGTTTAAAAAAATTAATAGAAGGTGAAAGTATTAAAGTTCCTATTTTTAATCAAGAAAAAAGAGAATTTTCAAATGAATTAAATGAAATAAATCCTAAAGAACATAATTTAATTATTATTGAAGGTTACTTTATTTATAATAATCCTGAATTGAAAGATATGTTTGATTTAAAATTATATACTCAAGTTGATGATGATGTTAGATTAAGTAGATTAATTTTAAGAGAAAATGTTTTTTTGAAAAACAATGCAAATGACTTTAAAATTTTCTTTTTAATTTATGAAAAATATTTAAAAACTTCTTTTGAAGCTTATATTGAACCTGGAAAACAATGTGCTAATATTATTTTACCTAATTATGAAATTTCTGAAAATGATGAAATTAAAAGTGCTGATGGAACTTTGGAGTTTTTATTAATTAATTTAATGAATATACATCATAAGATTAAAGGTTAAATAAAGTTATTATAAAATTTTTATAAGAAATCAAATATTTGAAAATATTAAAAAAATTAAAAATAAATATTAATAAATGAAAATTTTAATATTCTTTTTTATTTATTTTTATTAAAATGTCGAAATCAAGTTCATTGAAGTATATAAAAATAGGAAAAAAAAATCTTACAAATATAGATTTTAACAATAATGAAGATAAATTAAATAGTCCTAAATCTAAAAAAGCTTTATTATTATTAGGAATAGAAGAAAAAGATTTATATTTTATATCAAAAAATGAATTTATTCAAAATCATCCTGAATTAATTAATTTAACAGAAGAATTAAAATTAAGAAGATATGAAAACTACGAAAATTTACGTAAAAACAAAATTAAAAAAGCAATAGAATTAAGAGAACAATTATTAAAAGGAAATTTGACTAATAGTTTAGAATTAAATTCAAATTATTCAACAAAACATAATTTTAGAAAAACTCATAGTTTAGTAGATTTAAATTCTCAAAGAATAAAAGATAAATTTGATTTAATCAAAAAACAAAATTTATTAGAAATTAAAAATTTAATAGATTCAATATTTAAAAATAAAGAAAAATCAGATGAAAATGAATATAGATTAAGATTTCAAATTGAAAAAGAAGCAAAACTGAATCAATTAAAAAAAGAAGCAAAAGATAAAAAAGAAAAAGAAGAAAGAAAAAGAGAAAAAGATTTTCAAGAAAAAGAAAAATTAGAAAGAAAAGAACAAGCAAAGCAATATAATGAATTAATTAGAAGACAAATAGAACAATTTAAAAAAGAAGAAGAAAAAAAGAATCAATTACAAAAAGATTATTTTAAAAAGCAATTAAATTGGCAAAAACAAGAAGCACAATTTAAAAAAAAAATGAATGACAAATATAAACAAAAACAAGAAATTGCAGAAATGAAGCAAAAAAGCTTAGAAAAAAAAAACGAAGAAAGAATAAGAAGAGTCTTAGAAAAAAGAAAAAAAACAAATGAAAAATTAAAATTACAATCTTTTCAAAGAGAAGAAAAGTTAAAAAAAGCTTATATTAAATTTGAAAAAGAAAGACAAGAAAGAAAAGATAAATTTAACGAAAAACAAAAATTAATGGAACAATATCAAGAAGAACAAAAAATAAAAAAAGAACATGAATTATTAGATATACAATTTAAAAGAGAAGAAAAAGAAAAAAGAAATCAAAACATTAAAAAATTAAATGATGAAATTTTAGCAGAAAAAAGAATGAATATACTTTATCACTTTGAAAAAAATAATGAACATGTACAAAATCAAAGAGACTTTAATGAAAAAATTCATCAAAAAAAAATATATGATAATATAATTAAAGAAGATAATTTAAATGATTTATTGAAAGAAAATCAAAATAAAATAAAATATAAAAATTTATTAAAATTAAAAGAATTTGAAGATAAAAATAAAAAAATAGATGAATTAAAAAGACAAAAAGAAGATTATGCAAATCAAAAATTAAAATTAATGGAAAATATGAGAGAAAAAAAAATTAAAATGCTTCAAGAAGTTAAAAAATTAATTAATAAAAATAATTATAGAAATAAAAGTGATATTTATAAAAAAATTTTTTCACCTGAAGAATTAACATTTATTAATTTAAAAAAGAATGCATCTCCTTTACATAATAGTGTTTCTCAAACTAATTTTTATAAAATGAAGAAATATAATTTAGACAATTCAAACAGAAATTCTTTTTTTGAAAAATCAAATATGAAAAGCGATAGAATCATTTCTCAAAAGCATAATTTCAATGAAGAAGAAGAATAAAAAAATTTTTTATAAATAAATATTTTTTTTTTGATTTATGTATAATATCATAAATAAAAAATTTTTTGATTTTAATTATAAGTAAATCAAAATATTATAATTATTATAATCATTTAAAATATATTACAAACTTGGCATTTAGATGAGGTTTTATTTTCAATTATTATTATTGGATCATTTCTTTCTAAAGAACAAATTTCTAATAAAGGTTTATTTGATATTTCATCAATAAACGATATATGATATGATTTATAATTTTTTGATATTATATTTCCAAATGCATCTTTCCTATATCCTTTATTTAAATTTTTTTCATTATTAATTTCATTCCTTTTTCTATCTGTTGTTATTATTTCAATTGTTGAATTTTTTTTTAAACTATTTATATTATTTACATTATCGTTTATTTGGTTATTATCATTTTTAGAAGTTTTCATTTTTTTTAATATTTATTAAATATTATAACAATTAAGTTTCAAATTGAATAAGATATATATGTAATCATTTTATAAATGTTTGTTTTAAAGGAGAATTAAAAGTATTTTTTGTTATATCAAATTTATAATAAAATTTACTAAATTAAAAAGATTATATTAAAAATGATTTAAGTGAAGAATAAAATTGGTATAAATATTCCTACAAAAAATAATAAAATTCAATATAAATAAATTTCAAATATTTTTGAAAAGTAAGTGAAAACGTGAATAAAGATAAATTTAAAAATTCCAAAATCATAAAAAATTAATTAAAGATTTTTATATTTAAATAAATTTTTTTAATAACTGGAAAAATTAATTTAACGAATATTTGAATATATTATTAATGTTTTTAATAAAGTTAAAGATGGATATATTAATAAAAGTAATGTTGATATAAACAAAAATTTATTTCAAAATAATCAAAATTTAATTAAATATTTGATTTAATATTTATAGTTAAATATAAATAAATTTTTTCTGTTGTTTATTAATAATTTTTTGTCAAAAATAATTTTATTAAATATTATTTTTAAATAAATTTAAATTAAATTAAAAAATGATTAAAGATAAAAAATACATTCGATTATTAATTAATAAAACTTTATTCTCAAAATACGGAGATTCAAAAGAAGAATTAAATAAGCAATACATTTATTCCCTATTAAAAGATAAAAAATGTCATTATTCATCACTTTTCAAAGATTACTTAATATATGATTACATAGATGAATTTTTAAAAAAAAATTATTTACTTGATGAATTAAAAGCAAAATTACCTCAAATATCAATTTATTATTATCATTACTTAAGTTTTTTTTGTAGACCTTTCTTTAAACATTTTTATTATAATAACACCATTCAAAATTGTTTTGATAATAAAGCAGAAATATTTTATAAAGAAACATATGAAATAAAAAATATTAAAAAGAAAACAAAAGAAGATAAAGGAATGATTATATTTGATCAAAAAACAAGAAAATTATTAGAAAATACAATTGTTCAAAATACTTTAGATGTTAATTCAAATATTAATGAAATAAATACTATTAAAGAAAATGATAATAATAAAGATGAAGAATTTTTCACAATTAAAACTCAAAATGATATTTTATTAGATATATTAAGTAATTTATCAACACAACAAAATAAATCAAAAAAAAAGGAAGAAGACAATTTAAAAAATAAAAAAAATAATAGTAAAAAAAATTCATCAGAAAAAAAAAATAATTTAAAAATTAATTTTATTAAAAATGGTAAAAGTGGATTATTTAATTTATATAAAAAAAGTAAAATAATATCTGAAAGAGAAAGAATATTAAGTGCAGGAAATTCAAATTCACCAAATGTTTCTTCAAAGTCTAATTTAATTAATTTTAAAAAATATAAACCTTTATATAACATATATAAGAATTCTTCATTATTAAATTCAAATATTACAAGTTATATAAAAAATAATAAAAATTCATCTTTAAAAAAAAGTTATAGTAAAAGTAATATAAATCAATCAAAAACAAATTTAGAAAAAAAAAATTATAAAAAAATTAAAACTAAATCCTTTTCTTCATATTATAATAGAAATAATATTGATAGAGGAGTAAGTTCAAATTTAATTTTAACTTATTTAAATTGTATTAATTCTCATAATTCAAGAAGTAGATCTATTAAAAATAAAGGAAAAAAAAATATGAAAGATTCATTAGAAATTAAAAGTGCAAGTAATATTTTTTCTGTTAGAAGTTATCATCATAATAGTAATGCAAATAAATCAGGTATTACAAAATGTTTTTCTAATAATTTCAAAAAAAAAGATAATAAATCTAAAACTAAAAGAAAAATAAAAGTTAATAAAAGTTTAGATACTTTATTAAATAAAATTTATTTCTTGGAAAATAATAATAATCATAAAGATAATATTTTAAATTATCCTGATAAAAAAGCAGTTGATTTAAATGTTAATGTTAATTTTAATAATATTAATATAAATATTAATACTGGAGTTTCTTTAAATAAAAATAAGAATCATTCATATATAAAAAAAAAGCAAAGTAAAAATAATGAAAAAAGCAAAATAATCAATAAAAAAATAGAGAATTTATTAAATAAAATAAAAGAATTAAATCCTCGTAGAATAAATGATATATTATATTCAAATAAAAATAAATTTAATAATGATTTATATCATTTTGAACATTTAACTCCTTCTGGATTTACTACAACCCAACAAAGAAATAAAAAAGAAATTCATTATAATCATTTAAATAAAAAAAATTCTTCTAAAAAAAAGAATAGTACAAAACATGAAAGAAATGTTTTTTCTAGTAGAGAACATTCATCTAATAAATGTAAAAGTGTATTCAATTCAAGTAAATAAAAAATTCAAATTCTATAAATGTAATATAATATAAAATATATAATAATTATAATTTAATTTTTCTACTAAAATATTTTTTTTTCAATATTATAAAGAAAATTATTTGATCATTAAATATTTTTTTTACAATGAATAAATTGTATATTAATAAATTATTCATTCATGACCTTTGATTTGTTTGAATTTCAGAAGAAATAAAAAAAAGAAAAAAACTATTTATAGGTATAATATTATTATAGTTCTTAATGTTCCTCTATTTATGAAAATATAATTTTCTCCTAGAAATAAAAAGATCTAAAAGAAACTGTAATTTTTATTCAGAATAAAAATGAACAATTTTAATTTATATCTGAAATAAAAAATTAAAAAAAATATGTCAAATGAATCAATGAAAATAATTTTAATAGGTGACAGTAAAACAGGAAAAACAAGTATAGTTAATCAATATATAAATAAGCAATTTTCATATAATTTTCTAAGTACAATAGGTATTGGAAATTCACAGAAAGAGATAGTATTCGATAATAAAAAGATAGTCTTAGATATATGGGATACAGCAGGACAAGAAAGATTTAGTAAATTGAATAAACTTTTTATGAAAAATTCCAAAATAGTAATTTTAGTTTATGATATAACAAGTAAAGAAAGTTTTGAACATTTAAAAAATAATTGGTATAAACAAGTAAAATCTTTTATAGATATATCTACTATAATTGTAGGAATAGCAGCAAATAAACATGATCTTTATATGGATGAAGTTATTTCTATAGATGAAGCTAAAATATTTAGTGAAAGTATTAATGCTTTTTTATATGAAACCTCTGCTACTGAATTTGATAGTGTTAATCATTTGTTTTATAGTTTAGTTGAACAATATTTTAATAAGTTTCTTCAAAGGGAACAAATAATTCAGGATAATGAAAATACAAGTTTTGAATTAAAAAAAGAAGAAGAAATAAAAGAAGAAAGTTCTTGTTGTATTAAGAAAAAAAAGAATAAAGAAAATAAAAATAAAAATAAAAATATAAATGAAAATGAAAATGAAAATGAAAATGAAATTAAAAAAAATTAAAATTTTTCAAGGTGTAATAAATATTTTATTATCATGACTTTAATTTTATAATAATTGAATAAATATTTTTTAAAGTCAATTTATTTTTTATATGGAAAGTAAAGGATTCATTATAAATTAATTAAATGATAATTTTCATCTTTTAACGAAATATTTATTTATTGAAGAATTTAGAAAATGCTTTTTTCCAAAAAATTACTATTTCTAATATTTATAAAGTTGTTTTTTTTATTAAAAAATATATAGAATAAACACTTTAAAAATATCTAATAGGAAATAAAATAAAAAAATATTCTTTAAAATAAAAGTATATTTTTATCTCCTCATTTAATTTGAAATAAAATGGTTTTTTTTTCATTTAATCCTATTTTGACATTTAATATAATAATTAAAGTCTAATAAATGAGATATCTGATGATGAAATAGAATTAATCCTTCAATTATTTTTTTATCTTTCTGTTTTTACTATTATTATATATATAAGTAATTTTTGGTTTATTAATTATTTTAATATTTTTATTTTATAATGAATTTTGTTCTTTTTTTTATTGTTTATGATTTTAATCATAAAGAATAAAAATTAATTGTTTTGTTATGAAAAAGAATTAATTAAATAGATTTTTAAAATTAAGTTTAATGGATATATTAATTTGAAATTTAAATATTCCATATAATCAACTTCCCAAAATAATAAATCTTCTTTTTTTTAATTATTTTTTCTGTCGGTTAATTCAATAAAGAATAAAAGATTAATTTCATATAATAAAGATAGTGATAAAATTAATGAAAAAAGAAAAAGTTCAAATATAATTAATGTGTTTTCAAATGATATAAAAATGGAAAAAATAAATA
>JAJJLU010004056.1:0-19602 GCA_023807065.1 Isotricha intestinalis
TAGAAATTATAAATCAATTTTTAATAGATAAAGAAATACCTGAATATACTAAAAAAAATAGAACTTTAATAAAAGAATATTTTAATTGTTTCCCTAATTTAAATGATCCTAAAATTATACAATTGATTGATAAATTAAAAGCAAGTGAAACAGATAAATATATAGGAAATTATATGGATATTAATTTAGAAGCAGAAAAAAATTTCGGAATAAAAAAACAACAAGGAAAAGAAGAAATTAAAGATATGGTTGAAAAAGGTGTTATAGATCCTGTGAAGAACAGAATTCCATATATTGCTTTATCATATATCTTATTAAAATATATGGGAATATTAGGTGATTATCTTCAAAAAAAATTTATATCAAGATTTTGAAGAAAGTTATAAAAGAATAGAAAATAAAACATCAGAAGCTTTAAAAAATGTCATAAATAAAGTTTATGATAATATTATGGAAAAAAGTGTTCAAAAAAAAAAAACAGAAAAAGTTAATTACTTTACTGCATTTGATTGATGAAATTCCTTTTTTTAAAGAAGAAAGAGAATCTCAAGTAAAATTTATCTTCATAAATTTGTTTTTATATTGTTAATTATATTTTCCATATATTTAATTATATTTTCCATATAATTTTGAAAAACTTATTTTAATTATTTTTAAATCTAAAATAAAATAAATAATATATTTTTCAATCATAAAAAAACAGAATGTTTAAAATTTATGAATAATTAATTTTTTGGTGTTTTTTGAATTTTATTTTTTTTATCTTCATTTTTCTTTGTCTCTCTATAATTTAAATATATTTTTATAATTATTTATAAAGTTTTTTCTCTTAAAATTATTTTTATCTTGTAAAAAATATACAATACCTAAATTTTTCATATTATGAATTATTGAGGAATATTCAAATAATAAGATATTATTTATTGAATAATTTTTTCTTGAATATTGATTCTATTTAATTAATTGAACCATTTTTATTGAGCATTCTTTTATAAAAATTGTTTATTTTTCTATTCTCATTCATTTTAATAGGAATAATTAGTTTAAAAATATTATTTAATTTTTCTTATTCACAGAATTAATTACTAAATAAAAGTTTTCTTTTTATGATTATGCTTAGAAAAAATAGCCAAATATTTATAATAAATTAATTATTATTATTTAAAGAGAGAATATTATATATTGGTCTTTATTTTAAACATTTTATGGAGAATCCCAGGTAATTCAATTATCAAAAAATAATTATTAATAAATATTCTCATGATATTTCATCTTCAATGAAAGGAATAATTTTATTTTGAGATTTTTATTCTAATTATTTATCCTTTAACTTCAATATTATGGGAAAAAATTAATATTTTTTATTTAGTTTTTTGAGTTTTAAAAGGACATATTTATTATTTATTTAATTTATTCCAATGATATTTTATAGAAAATATTATATTAAGTTTTTGAAACTCAAGGATTAAATAAATATTTATTTTTTTTAAAAAAAATTTTTAGATTATTTAAGTAAATTTTTGAATGTACTTATAAGAATTGAGTTTTTTCTATTTTACCATAAAATATTAAACCATAAAATTATTTTCTTTTTTTTTTTGAATATTTTTTTATATTTTTTTTAAATATTTTTTATAAATTGAAAATAGAATATGTTGGTATTTCAAATATTACTTTATTATGTTATATTTATAATTTCAAATGGATTTTCTATAAATTATAAAACAAAAAGTGAATTGAACAAAAATTTAAATAAAATATCTATTGATGGATTAATATATCTCACAGATTTTTTTGAGAAAATTCTTAATAATAATAAGACATCAATATTAAAACTTTATATTCAATGTTTTGAATCAAAATCAAATTTTGTAGATTATATTTCATCAGATCTTTTAAACAATACAAATTCTTCAGTTCTAAATTCATATTTAAAAAATATATTAAATTTCACAAATGATACAATAACATATAAAAATGAAAAAAATGAAACAGAAAATACAGAAGAATTTAAATCATTTATAAAAAATTCTTCAAGAGAATATAAAATAAGATGGGTAATTAATATGGAAAATTATCAAATAAAAAAAAACTTTACAGAAGCTAAATTTGGTGGAATAGTTGATTATGTAAATTTTATTAAAAATGAAAATTTAGAAGAAATAATATTTAATTCAACTAAAGAAAATCAAATGTCAAGATATACTTTTGAAGAAAGAATTTTAGGACTTAGATATGAAATGCAACATATAATAAATTATATTTCAAATGAATATAGTGATAATTTCCTTAAACAATTATATTATAGAATGTATCAATATAAAATAAATAAAGGTGGATCAGATTTTATTTATTCTAAATTAAAAGAAATTCTTAATTATTCAACAAAAAGTTTACGAGATATTATTCAAACAGAAATTTATGATTCACTTAAAGATTTAAGAGATATACAAATTTTCATTGATAAAATTGAATATTCAGGTCATAGATTTATTGATTTTGAAGAAATTGTTAATAATTTTAATGATGAAGAAATAGAAGAAGAAGAAGAAAAAGGAAAAGATAAAATAAGAAAAATTGCTCAATATGCTGAAACTATTCATAAAAAAGCAAATAATGAAAAAAAAAGTTTTTCTTATTTAGAAGAATATGTTAATATGATCCCAATTCAATATTTAAAAAAATATATTATTGAAATTATGATTGAAGTTCCTGAATTAACTGATACAAAAAAATTTAAATATATAGATAATTTAGATAAAATTAATGTTATTAGTCATATTTTTTCATTATTAGATAAACAACCACATGATACTATTTTAAGAATGATGATAAATTTATATCATCTTGAAGAAAAAAATATTTTAAATGATGATAAATTTATAAATGAAATATTTTTCTACTCTAAATCAGAGATTAGAGATTATTTTGTTCAAAAAATTTATCAATATGAATATTTACAAACTGTAAATCTTTTTAGAATAAAAGCTGAGCCACATGCAATATTTCCAGAATTATTTTATAGATATAGAAATAATTTTGGTGAGTCAACTTTAAAAAAATGGTTAAATGATTTAAATGAATATCAATTTCAAAAATCTTCTATAATAAGATTTGAAGATATATATTTAAAGAAAAAAGAAGAACTTTTAAATGATATTGATGAAATATTAAATTTATATAAGGTGAATTTTAGAAATTTTACGGTTATCACTAAAAATAAAACTGAAGATAATATTTATGGAAATTTTCCTGATTTTTTAAGAGTCCATTCAAATGAAGAATTAAGAAGGTTTGTTTATAAATTGGAAAATTATATTAAAAAATATTATAATTATAAATATATTATTTCTAAGACAATTATCAATGTAAGTTATCAGGAAACATGTTTAAAATTTGAAGATAAAGATAATATTATAAATATAATTACAAATTATCAAGATTTATTTCCTGAATTAAAAAATTATACTATTTTCTTTAATATTGTTGGAAATAATAGATTTCAAAATGAAATATCAAAATTAAGTGAGGAAGAAATTAGAAGATATGCTTTGAAATTTTATCAATATTATGGAACCAAAAATTATAGGTTAAAATTATATACATATGAATTTTTCGAAAATGGTGATTTTACATATTATATTAATCGAACGGAAGATTTAAATTCATTAAAAATTTTTATAAATAGAATTGCAATTGTATATCCAGAATTAACAATAAACGGAGTTTTAAAAGAAGTTTTATCTACAAATGATTTTAAAGAAAATATAACAGAAGATGAATTAGACACTTATTTAGAAACAATCGATAATATAACAACAATAAGAAAAATAACATATGATTTATTAAGATATTCAAATAAAACATTAAATACAAAAGAAAAATTTAATCCAGAAAATCAAACTTTAACATCATTAAAAGTTGAAATAAAAAAAATCTTTAAAAATAATCCAACTTTACATAATAATTGGAATTTTGCAAGATTAATAGGAGAAAATTTTGGTCTTTTGTATGGTGGATTAACACCTCTTTTAAGAAGAATAACACCTGATCAAAGAGCTTTAATGTATGAATATTATTATAAAACTTTTCCAAATGAAGAATCAATTGATAAAGGTAATTTCTCACTCCTTTCAGAAAGCGAACAAATTAATTATCTTGAAAATCAATATAATTTAAATAAGATTAAAATAAATAATCTTTTGGAAATATTTAATTTTAGAAAAATGAATTTTACAGGTTTTTCTTCTTTAAGAAGGAATCAATTAATAAAATATGCTTTATTATCTGAATATTATGTTAGAGAAAGCAATAAACTGAATAAATATGGTTCTATATATAATAATTTATATACTTTATCTAATAATGAAATGGAAGATTATATAAATAAAACTTATCCTGTTGTGAAACATTTTATTTACAGTGTTAATGATTTTGAATTATATAGTCATATTCTTGGATTTGATAAAAGAGAAACAAATATTAATAATTATTCTTATTAATACTATGATTAGTATAATTTATATTAATATTATTAGTTTGAATAGTTTAAATTTTTTTTTATTTATAAATTTCGTATATTTTTAATATCAAAAAAACAATAAGATAATTAATGATTAGTTAAAATTTATTTAAAACTATTATTTTTTCTTTTTCTTTTTTATATTTTTTAAACCTATTGTTTCAGGAATATTTAATAAACCACTTCCACTTTTTGGAAGAAATAATTTAGGATAAAAAGAATCTTTAATAGTGTTTAAAAATGCATTATTTAAAGTTTTATTCATATTTTTATCTTCATGATTGATTGAATTTTTTCCATTCATATAATCTTCATCTTTAATATTACTTTTACTCAAACTATGATTTAAACTTTTATTAAGTTTTTTTTTCAAATTTTCAAATTCATTTATTTTAAAATTATTCATAGTTTTTCTTAATTCTAAGAAATCATTATTATTAAAATTTTTTTTAGCATAAATAGAAGAAGTCATAATTCTTTCAGTTTTACTTCCTTTTTTTTCTTCACTTTTAATTAAAATATTTTTAAAATTATTACAATTTTTCATATCAAATCCACTTAAAGGACAAAAATGTTGCATATATCCTATTTTTGAATCATCAAATTGATTTATTGAACACATTGATTGATAAGTTGTTCTTGTTTTTATTATATTATCTTCTCCTTTAAATTTAAATATTGAATCACTTGGTAATTCTTTTTTTGAATTAATTAAATCATTAACTTTATTTTTAATAAATAATAAATTTGAACTTTTTGATTTATTTAATTGAATTTTCATTGAATAGTTATATACTTGACATTTTTTTTCTCCATTATCTATTTCATTATTTTCATTTATATTTCTTATTTTAAATGTTATTACTTTATTATTTAAGTGTATATAATTATTTGAAATTGAACTTCTTCTTTTTAAAAGCATAAGATTTTTTGGTAAATTTGGTTCTTTTAGAAATTTATTAATTAATTCATTATGAATGTTATTTATTCCAACAACTGAAGAAGTTCTTCTTAAATTTTTTATTTTTTTTAAATTAAAATTTCTTTTAAGAATATTTAACTCACTTTTATTTTCTTCGACATTTTTATAATAATTTTTTAAAATTTGCATTTGTTCTAATTTATTACTTAAATTCATTTTATAAAAAGCTCTTTTTCTTCCAAATTCTTGTAAAGCTGTTCTTATATTTTCCAAATTTCTTTTTTCTTTTAATTCTTTATTTTTATATTCAATTATTTGTTGTTCAACATATAATTGATTAAAATTATATGAAGGTCTATTATAAGAATAACTTGTTTTAATTTCTTTATTATCAATATTAGCATAATTAACATTTTTTCTGTTATCAAACTCAATTAATTTTCTATTATCATAATTATTAACGTGATTTCTTTTAAAATCTTTAATTAAACTAGAAGGTTTTCCAACTTGATTTAAAATAGTTCTATGTTCTAATCCATTATTGATTGTACTTTCAATATAATTATTATGAAATTGATTAACATAATCTTTTTTATCTTGATTTCTTTCTAATTCAGTTAATTGTTCATTTGGTAATGGTGTAGTTTTTTCTTTAATTTGCATTAATTCTTTAAAATAAGAAAATGATTTATGATACCATTTATAAACAAAAGAAATTTTTTCTTTTTGAACTTTTGGATTTGTGATATATAATAAATCATTAACCAAATTTTCTAGTTGAAGATACATTGTTGATTTAAATTTATCTATATCACTTTTTTCATCTCTTGCAGTTATTACTGTATTTTCTTTTTTTCTTTTGTTTAAAATTAATTCTTTTTGTTCGTTCTTATATTCCATTATATCATTTATTAATTTATCTAATTTATTATTTCGATTATCTTTGTTTTGTAAATATTCATTTATTTTATTTTGGAAATCTTTAACAAATAAAAACTGGGATTCCTTTTTAATCTGGTTTATGTTTTTTTCATTATTCATAATTATTCAATTTAATATTTAAACATTCATTAAAAAATAAATAATGTTTTATTCATATTTAAATCATTAATTTCAGAAACATTTTCAACAAAATTTAATAATAAATTTTGAAATCACTTTTTTGAAATAATAATTTTCAAATTTTTAATTGGGGATTATCTTCACAATTATCTTCAACTGTTTATATTACTGGTGAACAAAATAATTTATTAAAACAATTAAAAATAAAGGTAAAAGAAATAATCTTCATTTTTCTTTAAAATAAAATAGTGAAATTGAAGGTAATTTGATTATTGTTGATTATTCACATAATTTTAATAAATTATTTATGGCAATTTTACTTTGGACAATTATTATTTCCAAGAGATGATTCAAGAATAATATTTGGATAATATATTTTGATAAAATAATTAATTATAGAACTATATTTAAAAGTAATTATACAAGATTAATTTATGAAATTATTAGAATTAATAATTATAATTCTTTCATTAAAGAAAATTATTATAATTAATAGAAAGGTTGTGTTGAAAAAAATCTCAAAAGATAATAATAATATTATTTTTAAATGTTTAAAAAAAAATTTATCTAAAAACATATTTTGAATTAATTTTTCCATAATAATTTTAAGTCAGTTATTAGTTGTTTTATTTATAAAATTTTAAAGTAAAACTTACTTTTTAATGATTTTTGAGTCAGGAAAATATTTTTTGACTTTTGAAAAACCCTTTTTAATCAGTATAAAAATATATATTTGACAGAGATAAAAAACAATAGGATAAATTAAAAATAATTTTAATTTATCTTAAGTTTTTATTAATTATAGCATGATAATAATTCTTATTTACTTTCAATTTTTTCTTTGAAAAATAAAAGAAAAATCAGAGCAAATGGAATAGAAGAAAATATTGATTATACATTTGAGCGATGATAAAGTGAAAAAATTAGAAATATAAATATTTATCGAAAATAAACTTTTTTTATTTTTAAAATTATTTATTTAATAATATTGATGGATAATTTAGAAACATTAAAAATAAATTTCAATGGATTTGAAAGGAATATTGAAAAAAAACGAGATTTTAAAGATTTTTTGAATGAAATAAAAGAGAAATTTAATTTATCGGGCGAAGAATTATTAAGAATTAATTTAACATATAAACAAGATGAATTGATAAAAACTATTTCCACAGAAGAAGATTATTCAAAATTTATTGAGGAATTAATATATATAGATGATTCTATAATATTTATGAGAATAATTCCTAAAATTCATTCTTTATCTTTCAGAGATGACAATTCAAAGAAAATATATACAAAAAAATATGTTAAAGAATTAGAAAAATTTAATGACAAATTATTAAACAAAATTAATCAATATAAAAATTATATTAAAACCCTTAAAGCAGATATCGATTTTTTAGAGATAGAAAATAAAAATATACCTGAAATGCAACCACAAAAAATTAATGATTATAAATGTAAATTTTTATATGATGAAAATGAAGAAAATATAATAAAGATTAATATTAAAGAAGTAGATCAAGAAAAACCAATTCAATTTTTTTTTAAAGTTGAAAATAATGGAGAAGAATGGCCAAATGATACATATATTAAATGTGTTGATAATGAAGAATTATATTTTGAAGAAGTAGGAATATTAG
This sequence comes from Isotricha intestinalis, assembly GCA_023807065.1. Classification (NCBI taxonomy): domain Eukaryota; phylum Ciliophora; class Litostomatea; order Vestibuliferida; family Isotrichidae; genus Isotricha; species Isotricha intestinalis. The sequence continues at coordinate 8,150 of JAJJLU010004056.1, forward strand.
ATAATGATTCTAAAGATATTTTTGATATAAAGAAAGAACAATTATATCATTCATTTAAAGTTAAAATTTTTTTCAAAGATTATTCTACTATTAAACTTAAAGAATATATTCTATTGGCTTATTTAGAAAGTAAAAGTGAAGGAATTATTAAAAGTGAAAATGATAATGGTAAATTAATTATAAGAGTTCATCAAGATTTTCCAATAAAAAGTTCTTTTAATCTTCTTTCTTAACTTATTATTTTTTTTATAAAAAATTAATTAATTTATATAATGATTTTAAAAAAAATAATTATAAAAAAAATTATATTAACCTATTGGAAAAAGTTAAATAACAAGCAAAACTCTTTCCTATTTTAGTAGAACAAATTCCAATAAATTTTAAATTAGGATTCAAAATAGTTTTTCTTTTCATTCCTTCTTTTTTTCCAGTATCATCAACAATCATTAATATAAAACTTGTTTCAGGATCTTTAATATTATCTTTAAAAAAAGTTTTTACAGGAACAACTAAATTATTTACAGAATTTTTTAAATAATCTTTCATTTTAATTTCATTTTCATTTTCAGGAAGAGAAATGTTTAATTGAGGAAAATATATTAATTTTTTCATTGGGTTTGTATTATTTAAATAATTAATTGCTTCATCAAAACTTTTTTCTCCTTTATTTAAAGCTACATTTACTTTTGATTTATATATTAAATGTCCAGATTTATTTGTTTTAATATTTGATTTACTTTTTTCAATAATTGGAATAAATTTTTTAGGGTTTTCTCTTATTAAATTTATTTGTTCGAAAATATATTTTGAATAATCATCTTCTGGAATTAAATTTTTATCTATTGAATCTTCTATATCTTTTTCACCATGAAAATAATTATTATTTGATAGTACATTAGATGCTACTATAAATTCTGTATTTTCTATATCATTCTCATTTGAATTTTCTTCAAATTGATTATTATTATAATTATCATAATCATTATATCTATAATTATTTAAATTTTCTTCTTCAATTATATTTATATTTTTAGTAGGAAGATCTAATTTAGATTCTATATTATCTTTAAATGAATTATTATTCGAACTAAAAAATTTTTGAGATGAATAATTTTTTAATTTAAATTTTTCATGTAAATTATTTGATGTATTTAAATTTGAAGGAATACTATTAAAGTGTTCATTCCTTTCTTCAGGTCTTATTTCTCCTCCTTCATCAAATAATTTAAATTTATCTCCTAAACACTGACAAAAATTCCCCATTTATAATAAATTTAAAATATTTGAAAGTTTAATAAATTGTAGTAAAATACATAGAAAAAATATTTTATTCAAAAAGAATTATGATTTATAAAAATAATCACATTAGTTTAAATAATGACTGACATAAAAATATATAATTCAATTACTCAATCAATTACAAATGATATATCATTATTTAAAAATAAAGAACAATCCCAAATTGAATTTAATAAACAAATGATTATTAAAATGTGTTTATTATTAAATTTATCAGAAGAATTAAAAAATAAAAATGAAAAAATAAAAGAAATTCGAAAGAAAGAAATAGAAAGACTATTAAAATTATATGAAGAAAATAAAGAAAGAGAAAAAAATAAAACAAATAACAAAGAAATTGATGAAAGTTCTGATGAAGATAATAATGATGAAAATTATTGTTTAAATGTTTTAGAAAATCCTACTTTACAAATTTATATTCCTATGAATCAAACTTCATATTCATTAGAAGATAATATCATTATTGAGTTAAACGGGAAAATGATAATTGATGATAATTTAATTAACAAAAAAAAAGTATTAGATGAAGAAAGTGAAAATAATAATATTGATTTATCTTTTGAAGAACCTGTAATTTTATCTGAATATAAATTTAAAAATGAAACAGAAACAAATTTTTTAAATTTAATCGATGAATTTTTGGAGGATAATGAATTTACAAAAAATGTAAATTGCACAGAATTAAATTCTGATAATCCAATTGTATTTATAAATGAAAAGATAGATATTTCTTTTGCTCAACAAAGAAAAAATTATAAAATAGCTTTTAATGAAAAAAATAATTTAAATAAAGAAAATATAAATTCAGATAATTCTTTAAATAATATTTATCAAAATGAATTTAAGAATTATCTTTCTTTAAAAACTTTTGAATTTTATAATAAGCATATGAATATTACTTATTTAAATAAAATTCTTGGAGTTTATATAAAAATAAAAAATAAATCTGATTTATCAAAATATTGTGAAGAAAAAATGTTTTTAAATTTAACAAAAATTTACTTATTAAAATGTGGAATAAGTGATAAAACAATTTATGAAGATACTTTAAGAAATTTAATATATAAAGGAGGAAAGTATCATTTTGAAAGTTTTTTGAATTGTTTTTTAAAAATTTTAAAATTAACTGATGACAATTTAATTATTTTATATAAATTTTTAATGTATTTATTGGTAAATGATGATAAAGAAGAAATAAATTTAAAAACTTTAAAACAATATTGTAATGAAATGATAACAAGTAAAATGGTATATGATGAAGAATTATGTGATGAAATAAGAAAAAAAATAATAAAAAAATATAATGCTTTATATAAAGGAGAATATCAAATATTTAATATTAGAAATATATTAATAATTTTAGAAACTTTTTTTGAAAATAAATAAAATTAATCATAAATTATATTATGTTTTCAAATTAGGGAAAAGAATAAGAAACTTTTGATAATATTAATGAATTAATTTATTTATATAAATATAATTTAATATTTAACATTTTTATAAAAAATGAGAATTTTTTTCTTGAATTGTTATAAATGGATTATTTGTCTTATTTTGTTTATTTTTCATTAATTTCATTGTTTTTGTATTTAATTGATTAGTTACTCTTTTTTGTTTTAAATCTCTTAAAATTTTCTTTTCTCTTTTTCTAATTCCTGCATTTTCACCATGAAAAATATAACTTTGATATCTTGCCATTTCTTTTGGTTTTAACTTTTTCCCTTCTTCATCTCTATATTCAATTTCAACATCAATTTTTTCTTTATTATTAATAGGATAAACAATATTATTATTTAATTCTTTTTTATAATCTCTATCATTATAACGACCAAATGTTTCATTTTCATTTATCAATTTTTTTTGTTTAAATAAATATAAAGCTATACTTACTCCTTTTCTTGTTGGAATTTCTTCTAATTCTCCTAAATCATCATTAAATACTTCTTTTATATTATTTTCATTAATATTATTTATTTCATTATTTTCTTTTGGATTATTATTATCTATTTTATTATTATTTATTTTTTTTTCTGGTTCATTTATTAAATTTTTTTTTTCTTTTTTATTTTCATTTTTTTTATTTTTTCTTGGTTTAAATATTGGAATATTATCTAAATTTAATAAATTATTTTCATCTTCATTTTTTTCAATATTATTATTTTCTTCTTTTAAAGTTTTAAAAATAATATTTTCATTTGATAAATTTTCATTTTTTAAATTTTCTATTTTTCCTAATCTTTCCATTTCATCTTCATTTATATAATTATTATTTTGAAAATAATCACTTATTAAATCTTCTTTTTTTATATTTTTTTCTTCTTGTGGAATTAATAAAGTTGAAGGTTTAAATTTTTTCTTTTTCTTTTTTTGCTTTTTAATAAATTCATCTCTTGTTAAATATTCATTTTCAAATTTTTTATTTTGATTTAAATCAATTTCCTTTCCTATATTATTTTTTTCTTTTATTCTTTTTAATTTTTCAAAAATTTTTGAAGAATCAATATCATTAATTTCTCCTTTTTCATTTAATTCTAAATCAATTGAATCAGAATTTTTTTCATCATCTTTGAAACCTAAAGAAGAAAAATTATTATCTTTTTTTATTCTACTTACGTTTTTATTGTCTAAATTCTCTAATTCATCTTCACTTTCTTTATTTTCATTTTTATCTTTTAAAGTGAAAATGTAATCTAGATTTGATTCTAAATCTGAATAACCTTTTAATCTTAATTTTTTATTATCCATTAAAATATATAAAATTTAAGAAAAATTTATTAAAATTATAAAAATTAATTTAAAATATTTAAGATTTTAAAACAAAAAACATTTAATAAATCTCAGGATTATTTAAATGTTGAAATCAGGTTTATTATTTCATATTATTATTATTATCATAAATTTTTGAATTAAAATTCATTTAATTTTTCCAATGTTTAAAAATGAACTTTTATGTGTTGATGTTTTCAAAATAAAAATGAACTAACAATAAATTTTATTTATATTATTAATAGAATTAAAGACAAACATTTAAAATATATATAATTTAATTATTGTCACCTTTGCATCATGAGAAAAGTAATAATTTAAAGAAAATTACAAAGAATTTCAAGGAAAAGACTATTAAAAATTAAATTAATGAAAAAAAAAATAAAGATAAAAACTAAAGAAAATAAATATTTATATCTTTTTTTAAATTCAACTATTGAAAATCAATGAATGATTATTATAAAATGATAAGATCTATTTTATTAATCTTATTTATAAATAAATTTCACTATATTATTAAATAATATCAAAAAAAAATATTTAAAATAAAAGAAAAGAATATCTTATATTTTAAAAAACTGTTATTTTTAAATCACAAAAAATTCACTTGAAAATAAATAAAAAATAATTTATTTAATTTTATAATTCTTTGATTTAAAATTTAAATTAAAATGATTGATTCAATTTTATATTGTCTTCTGGGAACAACAGGAGGAATTTTTTTAGAAACAGAAAAAGAATTTAAAATAAATGAAAATATAAATACATTAACTGAAAGTGAAAAAGAATGTTTAATTTCAGTATGTAAAATAGGTCAAAATTATAAAATGTTATTTGATTTTATAAATAATTATGAAAATACATTTAATAATGAATTAATGAAAACAAGTTCATTTGAAGAAAATTCACAAAATAATGAAAATAATGTTAGAAAAGAAACAATATATTTAAGTGGTGTTTGTAGAACAACAAATGAATTATTAACTGAATATAGACACATTATTTCAAGTTTAGAGTCTAAATTTTATATAGAACAAAATTTAACATTAAATGAAATTTTAACTGAGATTTCACCTTATATAATAAAATTTGAAAAATTACAAGATTTTATTTCTATAATATATAGAGATAATTTAAAAGGAGGTAAATTTTTAAATTATATTTATGAATGTGGTATTAATGGTGATCCTCATATTAAATCTTTATTTAAATCTCTTTTTATAAATTGTAATATAATATTAAATAATATGATTTCAATGTGGATAATTAATAATTTAATTCAAAGTAATGAATTTTTTATTGTTTCAAGTAATAATTTTATAATAGAAGAAGATTTTATTAATGGAGAAAATCATGATTTAGAAAGTTGGAAAGCAAATTATTATATTGAAAAAAATAATATTCCAATATATTTTCCGAATAATTTAGTAGAAGATATTTTATTTGTTGGAAAAGCAATTAAAATTTTAAATTCTAATAAAAATAGTGAAGAATGCAAAATTTCTTTTAATGATATGAGTATCTTTTATACTTCTCTTCAAAAATTAAATGAAATAATATTTAGACAAAATGAAGAAATTAATAATTTAATTGATATTGAATTATATAATAAAATATTAACTTTAATTAAAAATTGTGTTTCTAAATTTTTATGGAAATTAGTTGTTAATAAAAATGGTTTTATTAATCATTTAAATGCAGTTAGAAATATGTTTTTAACTTATCATGGAGAATTTATACATAATTTTATAACAAAAATACAAGATTTATTAAATTTACCTAATTTTAATAAAAAAATAGAAAATGAAATAAATGATGTTTATTTTAAAAGTTCTTTAAAAGAAGTTTTTCATATTGATACAAATCAAGAAAATTATTTTATTTATAATCCATTTAGAATAAAATTAATTTCAAGTGGATTTATTTTTAATTTTCAAAATGAAGCAAATTTAAAAAATTATATAGAAAAAAGAGATATAAATTATTTAGGAGGAATCAATTATGATACAGTTTCAAATAGTTTTAGATTAATAAATACAACTTATAAATCTTCAAATGGGACAATTTGGAATTCTTCAAATTATGATTTAGATGAAGAATTTTTATTAACTTCAAATTTTATTTTAAAAAATTTTTCAAAAAAAGAAAACGAAGATTTAATACATAAAGAAAAAAAAAGAGAGTCAATGATAAAACAAAAAAGTATAAATAATAGGAATGAAATACCAACAAATCGTTCAATAATTATTAATTATATAATGCATCTTTCAAAGAATTTTCCTTCACAACCACCTTTAAATTTATCAGAATTAACAAATTTTTTTAATTTTCAATTTTTATTAAATTACGAAGAAGAAGATAATCCTTCAAAACTTACTTCAATAATATTTAGATTATATTATTTAAATAAAACAAAATCAATAGAAAAAGAAATTTTTTCAACAATATTTAATAATATAAATAATCAAAAAATAAATATAAATGATATAATTAGTCCTTCAGAAATGAGTAATATTAATATATCATTTAAAGAAAATTATTGTACAATATATAATGAAGAAAAAACTTTTTCTTTTTCTTTTCCTTTTATGATAAATTCTTTTATATCAAAAGATAAAAGAAAAATGAATGTTGGAATGATTGTTCAAAGTCAAAATTGTGATATGATATTCGAATTTATTTCATGGAGTTGTAATTTTTATTCTGGAGAAATTTATAATGAAAATTCTAATTTAATTTTAATTAATTATAATCCTCCTTGGCCTCATAATTTTATATTTAATGAAAATATTTTAAAATTATATAATAATATTTTTAATTTAGTTTTCCCTTTAAAAACTAGTTTAACAATGTTAAATTCACTTTGGGTTGAAAAAAAAAATATTTGTAATAATTATAATTTAATTTTTAAATTAATTGATAGTGTTCATGCTGAATTTATTTGTTTTTTACAAAATTTAATTTCTTTTTATATGTTTGATGTTGTTGAAGTTAATTTTAAAAAATTTTTTGAAAAAATTCCTTCTTGTAAAGATTTAGAAGATTTAATGAAATTTCATGAAGAATTTTTAAATGATGTTATTGCTAATTCTTTCGTTAAAAGTAAAAAATTAATGAGAATGATATTTGATATTCTTTTTGTTGTTAGAAAATTTCATAATTATGTTCAAAATTTTATAAAGAATTTAAAAGAAAAAATGATTTTAAATAATAATAAAGATTTAATTATTGATAATGAGGAAACAATAAAAGAAGATTTAATGAATATCAAAAATGAATTTAAATTAAAAGTTAATACATTAATAACTTCATTTAATAAAATTAAAAATACAAAACATTTTAATGTAATCACTCAATTACTTTCAAAATTAGAATCACATAATTATTATTAATTAAAAAATAATAATAAAATATAAGAATAAAATAATAATAAATTTAATAAAAATTTTGATAATTTTTACTTTATAAAAAATAAAAATAGAAAATAATAATGATAAAAATTAATTATTAAAATTGTTCAAAAGCAAAATTAACATTCATTTCTTGATAATCACATTCTCCTAAATAATAATTAATATGTTCTTCATTAACAACAGGTTCATAAGCATCATCAATTTCTCCACTAACATCACCATTAACTGCAGCTTGATATTGTTCATTATTTTTTCTAATACCTAAATAAACATATTTATCTTTTTTCTTTAGTTTCAAATTTGGTAGTTCTCCTTCAATTGAATCTATATTTTTAAAATAAATTCTAGGTTTAAAGTAAATTTCATCTCCTTTATTTTGAATATAAAAAAATGCAATTCCTGAATTTTCAAATCTATTTCCAGTAAATATTACAATCTTGTTTTTAAATCTACTTTTATATTTTGATAATGTTTCGACTTTATTAATAATAATATCTTTAATTAAAGATAAATCTTCATCAGGCTCCATTAAAGACCATTGAAAATGTTTAGTACAAGCTATATTAATAATATAATCTTTTGGTTTTACCTTTGTAGTTTTATAATTTAAATTAGCTATTATAATATATTCACCAGGTGTTACTTCATTAGAAATTCCTTCATTAAAAGAAGAATCATAATAAACGAATTTTTTTTTTTCAACTTTAGCTAAAATTAAATTTTCATTTACATTTTCATCAGGATTAATACTTCTGTCAAAACGATAACTTTGACTATAAATTTTAATTGAACAAATAAGTTTTCCTTTATCGTCTAATTCAGGTATTTTAATTTTAATAACATTAAATTTATCAGCATTATTTTTATCAATATTAATATTAGTAGAATAAAGTGGACTTAAAGGAACACAAATACAAACTTTATTAAAATATTTACAGAAATTATCATAATCAATGAAAAAAATACCATCATTAATGTCATATTCATTATAATTGAATTTCATTCTAGCTTCTTCATCCCATTTATCACTTTTATCACTCCAATCACCATTCCATTCTCCAAAACCAAAAGGATTTCTTAATTTAATTAATTTAACTTTTTCACCACCAATTTCTCTTTCATAAGCATCAACCAAACTAAAAGTATGATTAGCAATTAAACCAACTTTTTCACAATCTTCTTTAATCTTTTCTTCAATAGTTCCTGTCATAATTAATTTATAAGCACCTGATTCTTTTATATTTTTCCAAAAAGATATTTTATTTTCTTTAGAAACATCAATAGGAATAATATTAAAAGGAGTTAAAGTTTCAAAAACTTCTTGAGAATATCCAAATATTATATTTCCATAACCACCATTAATTTTAGCATAAACTTTTTCTAAAATAACTCCCCATAATGCATTAGTTGGACTATCAGAAAATATAGGTTTATTAGTATTTTTATTTATAGGGAAGTAATCATCTATACATATTATTTTCCATTCTCCATTTATTTTCATTCCTACTTCAATTGCACTATCTTCTTTTAATTCTAATGTTTTAAATAATTGTAATATTAAACGAGGATATTCACTTAATGCTGTTAAACTTGCTACTAAATATGCATTTGATATTTCACCTAATTTAATATCATTTAATGTTATTTTTTCATTAAAAATTTTTCCTTCTGGCCATATTTCTTTTATATGTTTCCATTCAATTTGATTTTCTGATATTTTACTTTTTATTTCATTTAATGATTTATCTCTTCGAGATTCATTTGGTTCTTTACCATAAAATGATTCATTATTTGGAGGAAAAAGATCATCTTGAAAAGGAGTTTTTGGTTTTTGATTTTTATAATAATTTTTATTTTCACTTATGTATCTATTTGGATTTTTTGAAAAATCTAAAAATTCTAAGGAATTATATGCTGTTCCTGGAAGAAGAGTTGGATCTATTGTATCTTCTGTTGTTCTACTATTTCCACATCCCATTTTTATTATTTTTTTTTTAAGTTATAGTTTTAATTTATTATAATATTTATTTAAGGTTTTTTTGAACTTTTTTTATTATCCTTTTTAGGTTTTTATTGGGTTATTTATTTTTTTACATTTTTTAAAGAGGAATATTTATATGTTTTTTTGTTAGAAAATAATAAAAATTAAATATTATATTTTATAAAGTTTTTTGTATTTGTTTTTTGAGATGAAGAAATATAAATAAATTTTTATATTTAAATTTCAAAAATATTATTAATATTAATAAAATTAGGAGTTATTTATAATATTTTTTAAAGTATTTATTCTTTTTGTAATAATTAATAAATCTTCATTTTTATTTAATTGATTTTCAAGATCTTCTAATAATTCTTTATATTCATTATTTTGATTATCTTTTTTTATTTTGAAAATTTCTATTTTTAATTGATTTATTTTTTTTTCATTTTCAAATTCTTTCTGAATAATTTTTAAACTTTCATTTTTTTCATAAATTGTTTTTTTATCTGTATTATATATTTCATTCTTTAAGTAATTAATTTTTGTGAGTGATTGATTGTATATTTCTTTATTATCTTTTGATAATTGATTCAAATATATATGTAATTGACGAACCAAATCAAATTTTTCTTTTAAATAGTTTAAATATAAACAATCATTTTCATTGTGTTTTTTTATAACTTCTTTAATTTTTTTTTGAATTTCATTATTTTCTTTTATTGTTTTTAGACCTTCTTCACATAAAATAATACAATCATCAGTATTACACTTTTTAAATGAATTTGCATTTTGCTTTTTTTCATTTTCATAATTTAACTCTCCATTTAACAAAAAGATTTGAATATCAATTTCACTAAGAGAAAAATTATGAATAAATGCGATTTTTTCATATTTTTTATAATCCTTATTTTTAATTTTTAATTTTTGGAAATCAATTTTATATTTATATAACAATTCATTCTTTTTCGAATTAAAATTATCTTCAATTTCTTTTTTCAAATAGTAATAAGATATAGTAATTTCATTTAATTCTTCAAATTGTTTTTTGTTAATATAATTATAACAAGGTTGATAAGAAGATTCACTGACATTCATTTTTACAATAAAAGTTTTATTTATTTCCTCAAATTTTCCACAAATTTTATAATAATTAAAAACCCTTATATTTTTTATTTGTTTAATAGGAAAATTCCCTTTAATAAATTTTCCATATAAAGCAGCTCCAATACTAGTACATTCATCTATTAATATTGTTTTACATATTTTTAAATTTTTGTTTTCTATCATTTTTTGTAATATTGGAGTTCTCATTATTTCACCTGCAATTTCAACATAATCTATTTTTATTTTATTTTCTTTTGAATATTTAATTATTGAATTTAAATTATTTTCTATTTTATTTAAATAATTTTTTATTAAATTTTCAAAAGTCTGTTTTGTTAATATTATTTCTAAATCTTCTTCATTATAAAATGAATCTACTAAAATATTAATTTCTTCATTTACTGTTAATTGAATTCTTTTCTTTTTTATTTCTTCAATTAATCTATATTTCATTTTATCTGTTATATCAGAATCTTTTATTTTATTTTCTTTTTTAAATTCATTAATACAATAATTATATATTAATTCATCAAAATTTCTTCCTCCTATATTAGCATCACATAAAACATATTCTACTCTAAATTCATTATATTTAAAATTTGATAATATAAAAGAAGTTTTAGAATATCCTATATCTATAAATAATATATTTTTTTGTATTGTTGTATCTATATTATTTATTTCTTGAACAAATAAATCTCTATATTTATTATATCCATAATACATTGTAATTGCTGTTGATTCATTTATAATTTTAATATCTTTCATTCCTATTGATTCACATATTAATTTTAATTCTTGTTTTTGATTTAAAGTATAAAAATCAGGAACACTTATTATAGTATAATCATATTCTATATTTTCTTTTTCAAAATAATATTTATTTATTA